>NW_011627808.1:0-111310 GCF_000204515.1 Acromyrmex echinatior
TATATATATATACATATAATAAATTTACTTTAATTTAAATGCATAATATCTTCAGTAATTAACCAAGTAATTATGTTTACTGGTCTAGTTACAAATCGCAATTTAATATATTATATAAAAACGGATGTAACTCTCTTCATATAATTAAATACAAAATAAAACAAAAACATGTATACATATAATATTTTATTAAACTGCGTAATAAAATCTGATATTTAACGTAAAAAGAGAATAATTAATTTTAATTTTACATTTTGTGATGTTTTCTCTTGCATTGTAATAAAATTTCTAAAATTTTACACATATGTTTAAATAATTATGTCTAATTATTTGTATTTTATTCAATCTCCGAATTATCTCAGTCCCAATAATGTCACATTTTAATAATAAATATATTTTCGTAATTGATATAATTTTTTTAGACTGATTGCTGTTATTATTTTAAAATATTGTATAACTCACTGACGATACAATTGTAGCATGTATTCTGGTAAAAAGTGTATGTGTGTGTGTGTGTGTGTCTGTGTGTATGTGTGTGTGTGTGTGAGAGAGAGAGAGAGAGAGAGAGAAAGAGAGATAAGAAGTTTGCTTATTAAAGAGTTCTCAAGAGTTCTCTTCAAATAATGTACCTCAGTGAAGGCAAGGAGGCGTTATAGTTAAATTTACCACTCGTTATGCGAGCTATTTGGTTCGAGATTGCGGAAATATCTATAGGCTGTTAACATAATTCGCGTTTCCGTGCAGATCGTTAATGTCGCCCGAATGATCGTGAATAGCGTTGTAACGTAATCCACGACCCTTATTTCGCACTTCAGTGACCCACAAGATGAATGTTATCGACTACTGTTCCATATCCCTTTCTCGTTTACGCTCTATCGACGCAAATGATCGTCCCGAGACAATGATAAGCTTTGACATATTTCCTCGTTTGATAGTATAGTAGTTTCTTGTTTAATTTAATATTTGATCATCCTATTCTTATTCTTTTGTCAAACGTATTAATTGCTTACCTGTGTTGCTTTCATGTGTTCAATATGTTTAATATGACATATTTTATTAGTTATCGTGAAGTACTTACTCAAAACTGTTATTAGTTCGGTCAAATTAATTGATAATAAATTAATTTGCAAATATTTAACTGAATATTATCTTTTTTAAATATAAATTTTTAATGTCAATTAATCTATAAATTATTAATATTTTCAACAAACGTTGAGCCGCTCTTTGAAAATCTTGTGAAGATGAATGCGCGAGGGCGCAGAATCAATGCATTTGCGAATATCTGCTGGGCTCGCGATCAGCCGGCCGTTAATAGTGCGGGCCCCCCGGAACGCGCGTATCGAGATATCGATCTCAACGAAGCTTCCGGCATGGCCCGTCCAAGCTGAAATTTCGGCGGCGGAAGGGGCTAGAAACAGGTCAACCGGAAGTTGTCGATGTACAACGCCGCGTTCCCACGCAGGTTATTATCGTTCTACGCCGGAGCCACAACACAGCATAGTCGACCGTCCTGGTAATGTTATCCCGTTTACAAGCCCTTATTTCACAACCCACTACTTTGTAAGATGAGCCTCACCGACCGCTATTTCGTTTCTCGCGAAATTTGTTCAAGCCACGATGTTTGATAGAAGTATTTTTACCCAAAATGAAAAAATTACGAGGCAATTGGAAAAATTTAAAGGAAAAATAGAATTTGAAACAGAAAAGCAAAAGAAAGAAAAACTTTTATTTTTAGTTGAACAACATTATTGACAACAAGTTATGTGAAATACTTTTTATTTGCGTTTGGCAGTCTATTTCAAGATTTTAAAAAATGTATTATATAATGAAATTTAGTAAATATCAGAATATCTTAGTAAAAAAAAAAGCATATAAATCTTTAAAAGTCCAATTATGCAACGAAAATCACAAACGAAATTTTTGAAGGTATTTTCTAATCTATTTAATATGTAACATTAATAATAAAAATAATGAACTGATAAATATAAGAAAACTAAATTTATATTGAGCTTTTGCATAAGTTATTTGACAATGCAATCCGGCATGATGAATATTTTATTCAATTATAATAACAATGCAAAAGACATTGATACAGTTTCATTTGTATGTACATAGCTATTAATTTACGCGCATTCGTTGTGAGATATGGTAATAATATTATAATTACAGCATCGGAAATCTAATCAGCTTTATTCCAAATACGTAAACTGTTTCTAACAATACTCTAAATATAAACAATACTCTAATGTCTCTAAAACAATATCATAATTTTATTTTATTTAAATTTGATAAGTAGAAGAGGTTTTTTTAAATCTAAAAGAGAGAAAGAAATATTTTTGTAATCGTGAACTAAATGTAACAAGTGGTTAATTTCTTAAATAATAATATCTATTAGCCACGCAATGATCACATCAATTGCAGATATCTATAATACTGACTGAAAAAGAAAATGCGTGATATATATATATATATATATATATATATATACATGTGTAGCTAAATATAATTTTGCGAGCAGGATAATAATCTCGTTATGCAGAAAATGAAGATCTCTTGCACGCGGATATCTCTGTGCAGCAATTGAATGGTATCACAGTTCGCTGCAATTCGCGTATAAATAGCTTTTGTCATTAACAACAGAAATTATTCGAAATTTTGATCATATGGATTAGCGTACTTTCATCTTGTCATTTATTTAGTTTATTTCTATGTTTAATGTAATTATCAATACATTTTTTACTATTAGAAATAGTTAAAATACTTAAGTTTTTGCAATTTAACTTATAAATTTAATTTTGATAATTATTTAGATATAATATAAGAACTTTTTTGAATTTTAATGTTTTTTTCTTGCAATCTTGATAAAAATCTTGACTCTAATAACGATAATCAACCACAAAAAATTAAAAAAAAATAGATACACGTTTTTCGATCTCCTCGAATTCATCCACTTAGAGTCGCAATAAAGATTTGTATCAAGATTGCAAAAAACAAACATCCAAATTTGGAAAAAGTTTTATTAAAAATAAATATCCTGATTTTAAGTAAATATTAGTGAATCGAGAATGATATGTATCTATAGTGTGACTTTCAATCATTTGCAAAATTTATAACTCTTCAATAAAACTTTCAAACATAATCAATTAAAAGCCACTTTAGTTCTATTTAATATCAAAGATAAATAAATGCCTTCAGATATTACTAATACAAGTTCAAGTTAAGTATATTCTTCACTCTGAAGTTAGAGATTTGAAAAAAGTATAATTAATTTGTTTACTTTATTTTTAAATCCATAGATTATTCAAAGCTCTCTTTCAAGTTTGCAAATTCAAATTGGATTAATATAATTTACTGTGCTTATTCTGCTTCTTCAATGTTAGAATCAATTTTTTTATTAGCAAACCGAAAAAAAGGATGGAATTTTTTAAATTTTTCATCACATTACCCCATGGAAATGAGGTTAAACTTATTTTTTGTGAAGTATTTTTAACAAAGTTAAAAATGATAATTACTACGTTACGTCATACGTTTTTAATCAATCCACGCGTTAAAATAGTCATTTTCAGTCTGTTATACATAAAAAATAAATTTTAAGATCATTGCTTCTACTTAATTTAAAACCTAAGTAGAAAAAGGATTTAGAAATATTATTTAAATTTTATTCTGTAACAAGCAGAATACTAAAAATTAAAAAAATAAGTTTATTACAGTTTTTTAAGATTAATTTGGGGAATTTTGGGGGGATTATTACATTTCAGATTAATTGCGTTAATGTCGACAACCATATCGACACGTAATTATTATTTCTGAAATTAATTCATTCGTTTGAATAATATATATATTAGTTCAACATCTTAATACTTAGTGGCGCTTCGGATTGTAATGTTAACTAAAAATTAAAATTTATTAATTTTAGTTAACATTTAGTTATTTATTTTTGTTTAGGTTATTCACGCATGTAACGTAATACCAAATGCGTATAATTACATTTTATTTATCAAAAAAATGCGTAACTCATTGCATTTCATATTGATGCTGTTTCACGTTTAACAGCATGGATTGCGGAAATCTTACCCGAGGCAATAAATAATAAATTCATTTCTCGTTTTTCATTTTTCTCGTTAGCGTGTAATAAATAAAGAAAAAAGAATAATTATTAAATCGGAACAATTGTTACGCTTAATCGTTGCGCCGAGAAGCATTTTTAAACCTCGACGGTAGACTTATTTAAGCTTTCCTGGAATAATTGTCCTCGTGGGAGTGATTAATTCAATGACGAAATCGAAAGGTGTGGTGCGAAGTTGAGTTTTCCACCTCACCACCACCAATCGTAACGAGAGAGAGAAAACGAGGACAGCTTGAGAGGAGACGATCGACAACCTCGTTCTTCCCTCCCTCGTTATTCCTCCACCATCCTACTGCAGTCGCATCTTTTTCCTTCGTCGCATCCAAATGGAAATCGCGTTACGGGCGATCGTAGTGCAAACTGTAAATTATCCTCGACACCGATAAATCTTATTGCCACGCTAGATGGCAATCTAGCGCCTATTTAATTGTTAGATTGACAGCGAGGAAATACATGTTATCAATAGAAAGCAAAAATTCTTGAAGTTGTTCTTGCATTCTTATTTATAATAAGTTGCTCATTTTCAAAAATGTGTAAAGTGAAATTAATGAAATTAATAAAAATGAAATAATAAAATTATATTATGTAAATATATGTAATTATAATATGTAAATCAAAATAAATTAATAAAGTTAAAAGAAAATTTCATTGAAATATATACTGTACGAGAGAAAGAGAGGAAGTATTTTAAATGAACAGAGAAAAACAGACAAAAGAAATTTTTAATAAAAGACAAATTTTGAATTATATAGAAAAAGGAAATAAGGAAAGAATTTGGCGTAATTGAAAATTATCAATAAATCTTTTGAATTTTATATAAGAAACAGATAAAATTTGTGGATAAAAATAAAAATAAAAATAATTTTCTTTTGTGTAATTGATGTCAAAGTCTGATATGAAAATAGATAAATTATTACGTTATTAAATATTTAAAAAATTTTATTAAAAGGTAGGACTTAACTTTTCAAATCATTACCACCCATTTACGTTTAAATACTTTAAATAATAATGCTATAATTACACAAAGCTTTGTCGTCACTTCCTTCTATCTATTAATCGCAAACGGAATACCGCTGTATATTATGTCACAACTGTCGCAAGAAACGCGCTCGAAGTTCTCGCAAACCTCGTCGTCGACGTGCAAAATGCAAAATGGCGTGTGTTGCATTAAAAAGCAGTCCGCTTTTGGATGAGGTTGAGAGAGCGCACGAACGTCGTTATATATTTTATTTTGTTCGACGTAGTGGGAGCGCGCGCACGCGGCTTTTTAAAACAAAGACACCGTCCATTGTGATTTATGCCGCGGCTTCCGTTCTCCTTTCTGATACCGAGGAGTTACGTGAATAATCTATCATGTAATCGCCCGGACGAAAGTAAAACAAATGGTACTGCTTTCGGAAAGCTTTTAGCTTCGGAAAACCTACTGAGGCTTTTACTTCTGTTTCAAGAACGACGCGACGAGCAATACTTTTTATTTATCAATGTCCAATACGAGATTGCCGCTCGCGATATCCGTTATGATTCATAATTATTTCAAGAAAAAACTGTGGCATTGTGAATTCGATAAAAGAAGTTAAAGATTAGAAGTAGAGGATTCTCAAAGTTATATAAAATTATTAAGGTTATAAATTATAGATATTTAAATGCGATATGTAAAGTCATAGATAAATGTTACGGAGATAATATTCTTAGGAGTCATCCTCATATCAATAGAATAAACAAAAATTTACTTCATAAGTACTATATAAAGTTTACACCATCAAACACGAAGTAAAACGGTAAAAATAATTTCAATGAATTAATGTTCGTCACTATAAAAATTGCAAGATATTTCCAGGAGTTCTGTGGTACTTCCACACGGAATTCAAAATTTAGACATTAATTTCATCATGGTTTCCATAAGAAATTCCTTGGGATTTCGGAATCCGCATGTAAATTTTATGGAAATGCGGTACGGCGCCGCCACGTCGTAAAATTTCAAATGTGACGCTGCTGCTCTCGCGGGCCACTTTTTATTTTACATGAACTAATATGAGATTTTACGAATCATATGTGAGCTATTAGGACCCATGATTATTACAAGGGATGTATGAATAATATATTGCCCGAAACTAAGTATTGAACGACCTATTGCAAAAAACTAAAAGCTCTCGCCAGAATTTTCCTGTAAACCGATAGATTATACCGTACAATATCTTATTTCTCCAGTAAGAGTCGATACCATATTTGATCGGAACATGAATGATGATGGATTATATAAATAAAAATGGAACAAACAATACCGATGCAGAGCGAATGCTTCAGTTTTTATTTTGCAGATTGACTAGATTGCATCCGATTATGACTATCATATTTGCGCAAGCTTTTTGATTTGTCGATTCATGTTGCGTAAATTATTGCTAATATAATCCGGATGAATAATATATCGATTAAAAAGTACATAGAAAAAAGAGTAAGATGTATAATCGATCACGTTAATGGTTTCATTCTATATCTTTAATTGTTGAATAAATAATTCACATATATTCGTAATCACGTTCAAACTTTTGTTATGATAATTTAATACAATTAATTGTGATTTGTGAAAGAATATGTTTATAAGAGTAAAATCTGACGTTAATAAAAAAAAATAATAATAAATTACAAGATAATGTTCAGAACTCATAGTTTTATAGAAATTTGTGAATAAGGAACAATTATATTAAAACGAATTATTATAGTTTATAATCACGCACATTATAAATTACAAAATACATTCTTGAAACTGATAAAACTTCGATAAAAGATATTAAAACCTATGAAATTAGAACTTAAAAATAATCCGATTCCATTCAAGAAGTTAAAAAAATTATATATCCTATAAGTAATATATTCAATAAGTGATAAGATGATAATAATTAACTACCGCGGTAGTCATTGTTTCGAACATCATTAATTCGAATTTAAATCAATATTCTGAATTGCAAGAAATGTGCAGGGTTATAAATGTCGCAGCGTAAATAAAGTATTATTAACAATTAATTTACAAGCCAGAGTAATTAATTAATTACTGCAAATGCTAAGAAAAAGTAATCCAATCGACTTACCTAATTCTGGACCGCAGACTCTCGGTATAATCTCCAATATGGCGCTGCATGACGGATCCTCGTAGCACAATTGGCGGGCATAGAGACAATTCAGAATGGCCATTGGCACCTTGATGCCGGATCCTGAAACAAGATCGACGCCGTTCATATTAAAACGCCAGTCCGCACATAAAGAATGCACCCGTAACATTTTTCTCGCGCCACAATGCAACGAGCAAGATTAAAACCTGGCGTTACGATGGGAAAAGAAGAAAATGATAGGAGAATTCCATTAAGATCAGTTCGCCAGCGCCGAAAAATTTGGGAAATTTGTCATTATTACGGCAAATTATCGCGCGACAAAATGCTAAGATGGAGGGTAAGAGAGAAAAAGCGAGAGTGCGTAATGATTTAATATTCTCGCGATAAAGCGTTTCCGTTATTTATAACTGGCCGACGTAAAACTCCGACGACGACAAATTATATTTCATTAGGCGCGCACGGATAGTTTGAATGAGAGAGAACGAAAAGTCGTGAATAAAACGGGCACCTGTACCGACTCGTCATAAATCAACACAAATAAATTATGACATCAAAATGAATTTTTTCATTTAGGTGGATAATTTGCGTTTCAGGCGAAAATAATCGAAACATCGAGAAGTTAGTTAATGCAATAAAATTAGTAAATTGATAAAAGTTACATTGAGACACACGTTTGTATCAATTAACACAGTTCGGTGTCAACAGATCGTGAATTAAAAACAATCGAGGTAATTTTCAAAAATTTATTTCAGCTCAATTCAATTATGTTATATACTCTCTAAATCTAAATCAGATTGGCACTGGTATCAGTGCCAAATATGCCAATGATAATCAGTGAATTAAATGTGAGATTCCTAATCTAGCTAATCTTTATTATGTGATCTAACTAACCTTGTTGTAACTAACCTTTTGTGCTTAAGTTCAATGAATATGATATTGGAAGATTGAAATTAACATGCAAATGTCAATATTTTAATTATATAATGCTCAAACATTCTTCCTTTTTTTAGTTGAACTTCACTGATTATCAGTGCCAAGTATGCCACTGCGTAATTTAGTGACTATTCACTGGTTTAGATTTAGAGAGTAAGATGTTTGCGTAATTATGAGAGAATGGGGAAATTACAAAATACGAGGTAAACGCGAACGATATAATGGCAATATAATAGAGTAATAATGATCTCTTATTTCTCACATTCAACGATAGATTCGATATACAATTAGCTCCACTATATAACATTACAGGGTAACTTTGGTACATACGCAGCATCTAACAAAAACTTAACTTATTAAGTATTATTTACTATGTTTATATTATTATATGTTTAAATGAACTATGCCACTAAAAACTTTGTACTGCTTACTACTATGAAAAAAACATTACAAAATAGTTATTTTTCGTAAAAAAAAAATTTTGGAAATTTTTGTATTTTTGTCGTATATCTCGTAAGAATGGGATATACAACTATTCATAGGTAAAATATATGGCTCATAAAAAATTTACAAATATAATGCTTAGAAATAAGACATAAAGTAAATAATTTTTAAAATATAATATAATATGAATAATAATTATACAAATAAATATAAAGATAACAGATAATAATTATAATTTTTTATATATATTACAAGTGTTATGATATGAGGTATATGTTTTACGTAATGCGTTATGATTAGAAATTCCAACCGAAATTTCAATTTTGGTTTCGGTTTCGATCAGTTTCGATAAAAAATCAGAGTTTCGGGAGTTCCGGTTTCAATCGAAACTGTACAAGTTGCAACTTGTCGTTCGAAAAATTATATTATCATCAGTCTATCGGCACTGATTGCTTCACGCTGATGCTATCTCCTTTTTTCTTGCTAAATCACCATACGTCTAGTGTCTGAAATTCTCTATGTACAATTTATAAGAATTTCTTATAATTTAAAGAATAATAATTATTGTTTCTTAAATAAGTTGAATAATTAAATTAATGATAATAATAAAATAACAATAAAATTAAATTATTAAATTAAGTAATTAAAATAATGATAATAATAAGTATTATTTATTATTATATAATAATTATAATATTCAATCTTATTATTTAAAATTATTAAATTTAATTTAATTAATTAATTAATTAATTAATTATGATTCCCCTTCATTATTAATAAAACCTTATTTTTAAAAGAATATATAAATTTTATATATTTTGATACTTTCCAATAATTTTCTGAAAATCATATATAAGATTTATCCAAACATTTCGCTTTTAGTTTCAGTTTCGGCGGAAATTGAATAAAAATCAAATATTGGTTTTCGATTTCAGCCGAAGGTAAAAAACTAATCGGACTCTAGTTATGATATATTATTGCACTACTTACTACGACTGCGTTTCATATAACAACGCTCGTGGAATCATTTCATTCTTGTTGTTTATCAAATGTTAAACAAGAACAAACGATCGCGAGCGTTATGAGCATTAAATGGAATGCAGCCATTGTTATTGACAAATCGATTCAACTGATGGTAATTTTATTAATATTAATAGTAAAATATTAAAATCGTAACACAAAACTAATATAACATAAAGGTATATAACAGAGTGATTGCGCAAATTACCTCCACTCCATTTATCGTATTTCTTCTGACTTCTGCAGCGTAAATCCCCACGTGACGTAAATACATATACATATCATAAGTTATTCTATAATACATCACTATATAACACATGTGTCGTTTAAGATAAATACTGTAACATGTTTTTAATGATTTTAAAATAGAAGACAGTGTAAAAGAAATTGCGAATACCTAAAGGAAAAATTAAATTAAAAAAGCTGACGACTATTTATTTAACTATAAAAAACTGTATATCTTCATTTCTTTTAAATTGCAAAAACTATAAAATGAAATGGAAAAAATGTTCAAATATCAATCAACTTTTTGTAAAAATTATATTATTGTGAAAAATATGAAAATTTAATTACTGATAAAACATAAAAAACTTTGAGCTTTTATTAACTTTTATAATACTCCCAAATTTGCACGAATTCTGCAATTCTCAATTTCGTTCATTTGAACGTATAGAGATTTGATGGCGACCAATGCCACATTTTATAGATTGTTTACTATGCGAGTTTTTTTGTTAACACAAATACAGTAAAATTGCCGAGCGCGTGCATTTAAATTTAAAGCGTAAATTGTGTCGTCGTTAATGCATTGATAAAGCTGCGTAAAGATGAATTGGGCTTTTTGATTAATCAAACGATGTGATCAGTCATGCACTGCGCATAAAAGAGTGTAAAGCAACTTTTTGATTTTACCAATTTGCGATATGATCTACCTTCTTGCGAATCGCTTTATTTAATTAAACACTTTCTATTTATTTAACGTAGCTGCTATAAAACATTTGTGGTTCACCTTATTATATTAGGTGTTGGAATTAATTCGTAGCGTTTTTAATGAAAGAATGTTATTTATTTCACATGAGCATTAAAAAATACATTAATGAAAGTACTTCCCATCACTTGTAAAACGCTACGAATTAATTCCAACACCTAATAGTATAATTCTTTTATAATTAAATTTTTTGGTACAGAAGAATGTTAGTAAAATTAATAAAGGATAGGTAACTTATTATAAATACATTAAACACATATAAAAAATAAATACATAAAATTAATCAAATACATAAAAAAAAGATTGTAAAGTTAGTTTTTTATTTTTCGGAATTAAACAAAAAATAATAAAAAATAATTTTTTTTTATCACAGTTTTATACAATTTCTTTATAGAAGATACAATATTTTAAGAAAAGAAGGTACTAACAGATTTTAGTTTCCTATTTTCATTTTCTTAATTAACGTAAAACTATGAAATCGTAAATCATAAGTATAATAAATAGCAATTTGTGCATAGACAACAAGTATTTAAGCTATCAGAATATGTCAGCTATTTCTTTCCAAAGCATGCTTTTTCGTTTATGACAAAGCAATATATCGGATGTCAAATAATATTTCCTTCTTCAAGCGCATCTACACTGTCTCAGTACTTCGTGTCGAGAATTGAATCGCCACTGTGGAAATGTCTTTCCACATTACTACGTATACCGGAAATGTCGTTGCCAGCGGGATTACATCCCGTAAGATGAACGGACGAGAGCACCGAAGGAGAAGAAGGAATCACGAGCGTCGCTTATGATACCTTATGATATCACAATGCGTCCCTCGTGCGCGCACAAATTTGTTTTGCGTTTGATGTACATATCGCGCAATACCATAACGGGAATACGAATCCTTTCATCTCTTTTCGAGCGACGGTGAAATTCTCAAAGACGCTATGGAGCATTTTCAGAAATGGTTGCTGTCAAAGGCTTCATTCGGCCGTCAACGATTGCAGAAATATGGCATTGTGACCTAAGCTCTTTCAAAATAGTTTCCATGGTTATCGAAATCTTGCATCTCTCCATGGAATTGCTTCGTATCATAGATCGCACGAATATTTTCACGCGTAATTAAATCCTCTCCCTTCCTGTCTCACTAATTCAATAATCATATATTGTCATGACCATTAATTAACAATCGTACAACAATCTGTTCAATTTGTCTGTTTTAATATGTATGCATAGAGACTTTTATTATATGCGTCCCTTGTACACAATTTCACACACACACACACACACACACACACACACACGCGCGCGCGCGCGCGCGCATGCATACACAGAGCCATACGTGTGTCATGTCTCTCTTTTTTATCTTGTTTCATTAAATATTATATTTTAATTTTTCTTTTTTTATGTTTGTTTTTTATATCACGTTACAATTGTGGCAATTAAATTTTTTTCTTGTAATATTTACGATTTAGGCGACATACAAACAGTCTTAAAGCGTCTAATAAATAACAATTTTAATTTTCATTCTGATTCTCTCTTTCTGTACTTCTATTTGTTTTTAAATCCCCTATTCTTTAAAATATTTGATATTCACAACAACACTAATGAGATATATTAGTATTATATACGTACGCATTTGTTTGTTAACGTTCCACCATTTCCTAGTCGAGCATTACGTTGTTCATGCAAATGAGTGAAAAACATAGCTTTAATCGACAGCATTAACGTTACCGTTCCGCTTATATTCAAGAGCATTAACGTCGCCGCTATATAACCAGTTAACTACTGCTGCTATAAATTCTCCTCTTATTCACATAGAACGATCGGAAAAATCCCGCTGTCACAGCGCCCGAGCAAATGCACGCTCGAGTACGGCCATGAGGTGACTGCGCCTCGTATAGAGAATTTTTTATAGCCGCTCGTACCACCTAACCGTCCTCTTCCAACCCTCTACTTGTCCTCGCTTCTCTACGAACGTTTCATAATTAATTACAGTACAGGCAGGAGAGGGAACAGTCAGCTCTTCTTTTATCGACTTCCGTTTTGCGAGTGGCTCGTAAAAATCCGTGTGCTCAGTTTTTGCAGTGCCTCTTTCTCTCTTTCTCTTTCTTTCTCTGATGCCTATATTATTCTATTTTCTCCTTTTCACGCTGTTCTTTCTGCTCTCTCTCTCTCTCTCTCTCTCTTTCGCGTTTCAAAAAAATCTCAGCAACTTAGTATGACGAAAGACAAGCAAACAATTGTGAACAAGCTGTTAAACTTGAGAAGCGTAACGATGGAAACTTGTGTCGTGAGAAGTCTGTTAACATTTCTGACGTCTTGCATTATTAGAAAATCAAATGGAGACATTATTCGGCTTGTATAATTGTTACAGGTCTGTAAATCCGTACTACAATTATGCAAACTTATAATAATTATAAAAATATTAAAAGTTTCTATAATTAGAAGAAAATCATTGTTTAAATAACAAAGACTGATTTTAATTACTAATTAAAATTTGAAAACTACATATTTGAAAGACATTGGATTTACTTTGAAAACCATGTTCATTAAGGACAAACTTTTTAGTAGATAATACCGAACACAGTGTTCGTAACCATATGGATTGCTGCATACTTGCACTTTCAAATTTTCTCGAGGCACTGCTTTTCCATTCTGGCTGCAAATCGGTTTTTAAACCGAACGTTCCTTTAAAATTCAATTTAGCGAGTGGATTTCGCGCGCACGTTTGCTCTCAAGATGCACAGAGCTTTATCCTGCATTAAAAATGAGTGGCACTACTTATTTTTCTTCCCACCGTCGTTAAGCGAGAAAGTGCCTCCGCGAAAGATGGCGTAAGAGAGAAAGAAGACGAACAAAGGCAGGTAGAGAGAAAGAGAGAATAAGGGAATTCCCATTCGCCTAAAACAACGGGCGATTATAAAACCGCGGCCAAGACGCAGCAAAAACGTTCGACGAAGGGGAAAAAGCTGCACGCGGCTGCAACGAAGAATAATTATGCCGCGAAAGGATGGCAACAAACGGTGGTAAGGAAAAGGTTTCTACTTCCGGATATAATAAAGCGAAATGGAAATATTATTCTACCTTCTTCCCTTTTTCTCTCTTCGTTTTCCTCGTCACTTTTATAATGGATTGATGGAGCACAAACAACGTACGGACGTTTGCGGAAATCAGAATTTTTATATCCGATAATTTGCGGTAAAGAAGTAAACGCATTTCTGACAGAATAATTAGAAAGTTTAAATTCTCGTTTGCTCTTACCCTCCAATCTTTAAACATCATCAATTATGTAATGTAATTTATTAATTAATCAATTATACGATCACATTGTAACTCACAATTTCTGTTTATAATATATTATATGTTCATAATATAATATAATATATTATAATATATTATATAAATATTATATGTTCTTACGCTCTCTTATTTTAATATGATATATTTTTATATTCTTTTATTTTTTTAAGTCTACAAAGTTTTGATAAAAGATTACTAGTAGTGAAAGCATTTTTCCTTTACTAAATAAGTAGCAGTTCCTGTACTATTGTTATAGAAGTAATTGTTGAACATAAAGTAAACGCGAACGGTATTATGACAGTATATTAAAATAACTATAATCTCTCATTTTTTGCATTCAGTAATAGTCGTTTAATATCGCATTATAACCATAGAACGAACACGTTTAAAGTAATAGTATTACAAGTTTTTGAATATTTAGGCAAGAATAAGGAAACACGAATACTTAAGGAAAAAGTTAAGTACAGCCGATAACTACTTTTTTTCTGTTTAAAATTTATGGTTTATATTAAAAATATATGAATATTAATTATCGTATTGTATTTTAAAGCCAAACTGAAATATTTTTTCAATAAAGGCTTCTATTAATTGATAAATAATTGTCGGCTTAATTTTTCCTTAGATCCGCCATTTCTCTTTGCAACATATTTCTCGTTTACTTCAAAAGCGACATGACTAAAAAATGTGATTTTCAGGTTAGTATATGAATAAGTTAATGTTTGTTTAAGTAATTTAAGTAAACATTACCCTATCAATATTTTAAAAAATGAACTATTACTTAACTTTATAATAAGAAATTGTCAAAATTGTCATAATTCGAAAAGGGTGATTTTTTTAAAGATAAGGAAACGATATAATAATAATGGCATCCGTTATATTAAAAATATATTTTTGTTTATTAACATTATTTAATTAGTCAATAATTTTCTGTCAAGTTGATAGCTTTTCCTTTCACAGACTAATTTTTTTAATTATGCCACTTTTGGAATAAGGAAATAATATTTTATTTGAAATTAGACATCCAGCTGTACAAATATTTCATACATGTACATATAAGAAATAAATATCCAAAGAAGATTTTAAAAAAGTTTTCGTTTACATCTACTAAAATGCATCCAATATTGCAAAATTTATGACATATACTTTATCCAAAATCCAAAACTTTGATAATTTCTACCGAACAATATTGCAGTATTTTTGTTGAGCGCGTGTTTTAAAAAAAAATCAAATTGGACAAATGATGTTTGCCTGGTCGATTCACAAGCGTGTTGTGAAAATCGGGCAACCATCAGTCACAATTATGTAGACGTGTTGATACTCGACAACGTTGCTGGGTGAGGCAAGCACACGCAGGTTTATCGCGATGAATCATAATGCGTCGCATGATTACAAATTACGTGACTCCCCTTGTCCTCCGTGCTCTTCTATCATGTTGGCATTATTGTGGGAGTGGATATCTCGATATGTCTAGAAACTGGATTACGACTATACAATGTGACAATGCAAGCTACTCTCGTAGATGAAGGGTTTTATGTATAGGTAACAGTGTATTATATAGACATGGAAAGACACAAAAGTAAGATTTTAAGTGATATGTAATTATCACCTTGAAAAACATTAAATCTAAAAAGGAGCAATTAAAAATTATATGTATATTATAATTGGATAATTCTTATAAGCAAGAAAAATAAATGAAATAATCATCATATCAACACCGGAGAAATAACTTTTCAAAATTTTCCAAAAAGAAAAAAACACAAGAAATGTCACACTACAACACTATACATACCTAAGCCTTAACTTAATTAATGTCGAATACGAAAGTTAATTATATTAAGTTCTTATAAATATATATGTAAAATTAGAAATATTTATCTAATATATTGCAATTATTATTACGTAAAATAATAATTTATTGTAATATATCAAGCATCATTGTTGCATCACATCGCCAAGTACATAAAAAGAGCAAAACATGATTACGCACTGTATGAACATCGAGATGTAATTGAGCTTATCTGGAATTCTTATGTTGAACGAGGGGAGGTTCGAATAAAATACCGCAGGAACTAAATCTGTATTTAAAAGTCTAAGGCCACTTTCGAGGTATATAATAATTGTTTGACGTGATTAAACATACAACCCGGGCACGCCAAATTTTTATGTTTTGATTTTAAGACCGTATAATTAAACTATTTAAAATTTGCGTGAAGTTATAGAAATATGAACTAATAAATTCTATTAATTAAATATGTGTAGTATCTTCAAAAGTGTTTTTATTTATATTTGTTTCAATAATGTTATTGACTTATTCGATTGACTTTATATCTATTTTTGAGCAGTTAACTTTTTATTTAATGATACATTATATTCTTTATACATACATTTTATACCTTTATGAGACTTTTAATAAAAATTTTATTATATCTATGACTACTATATTACTATATTTACTTCAATCATTTAATTTTACAGTTAATTTAAATATTCTATTAATTCTAAAAACGTTTCTTTCTGACATTATAAGATCAAAAATGGAAACTATATAATATGTATATTTACTAAAAATCATTTACATTTTCTCAACAAATTTACGTTGCATTTATATTAGTTCTTTCATTGCATTATGTACATATTTTAAACAATTACAATGTACTTACATTTAGAAGTAGTAAACAATAATTTATATATAAAAATAATTAATATCCTTGATTATATATTTCACGATATTGAATTAAGACAAGTTAAAAAAGATGTGAAAATAAATAAATTTTAATTTATAGATAAATAAATAAATATCAATACAAAAACCTTAAAATAAATAATATTTTTTGAAATGTCAATCATTTTGATTATTAGGGATCTGTAAATTGATGAAATATTTCTGGTAATATTACAAAATTATTTATAGCATTTAGTAATTGGATAATTGAGCTTGACGAGTTGTGGTCACAAATAAAATTCTGAGGGGTCAAAATCCAATAGGGAATTCATTGATTAAAGAATGAATGGACGGCCGAAAAATGTCGACTTCAATTTTCACCAGTTGGCACAACACATTCTCTCTTTTAATTTATTCGCTTTCCGCCAAATTTTTTTTCATTTGCTACGAAACCTTTCAGCGTTAAAATCGCATCGATTATACTCATCTCTTTCATTTTCATTCAAGTATTTTAATGTATATATTTTAATGTACGTAAAAAATAATTACAAAATTATTTTTTTCCTTTTAATTATTAAGTAATTAAAATATTTATTTATTGATTTACACTTACACACAACAGTTGGCTAAAAAAGCTAGACACTAACTATGTAATTATACATACAGTTGATCCTTAATTATACATACAGTTCACGCGATAAACAGCTTACTAAGTTTTATGAAAATTGTTATAATTTATCCCTAAGTTTCTATAATCTTTTTTCTTAATCTCAATATCATAATTAGCATTACTCGAGATTCGATTTAATATGACATGATCATCAACAAAACAAAGGGAAGAGGTAATGATGTAATGAGAGTAGGAGAGAAATGATGAGAAAAGGGAAACTTTCTTCGGTAATGTTGTTTCCCGAATGGGAAAATTCCTTATCGTGGCTCTCGTCTGGGGGAAAATCCATTTGAGCATTTTCGTGCGCGGATATATTTAATTATCTCAAGCAGGCTAAGACCGGCATCAGCGAAGTGGAGGATAATTCCGGCGAAACTTTCGCGCTCGAACTGAACGTCGCGACCGACTGCCTCAGCGGAAAGTATAACTCTCCTGTCTTATTAAATATAGATTCAGTTGGCAATTGGAACTTCCGTCCGAACAGTTACTTCCGTCCTGTTTTCCTGTATCTCTTTGTCTCTCTTTTATCTTTCTTCTCAGTATAATCCTTTCTATTCGCAAGTCGCTTAAAACAGCCAATATTGCTCGTTTTATATTACATCTGTTCTTTTACGTTATAATCAGAAAAAGTAATTATGTATATATTGATGAGGAAGAATATGAATAATTTTAGATATATTGATTAGGTTAATGTATACTCACAGAAACAATTCTTTGTAAAATAATATCTTTTAATCGTCTTAGTTTAGCAAAATTTCTAGTGATATATTTACACATACACACACACACACACACACACATTCACGAAGAGATTAGAAAATAATTATGTCTTCTATTATTAATCCGTCAACTTAGATGTATACATATTTATAAAAAATATATAAAATACAATTGTCTTTAAAAAACATTAATTTATTTTACCTATTTTTATATTAAATTTTTCCTCAATAGTTACTTTTCAGAAATTTAATTTAAATTATACAATTATAAAGATAAATTCAGCAATTTAAACTTTCAAAATTTTATTTTGGAGAGATTTCTTTGATACATTATCTTTTAATGATTCCATTAGAATAAAGTGTCATATGTCGCAACTTATTTTTAATAAAATGTGATATTTATATATATATTTTTATTATTCATACATTACAAATAAATGAAATTAAAAATTAAAGAATTACACGACGTCGCAATATTGACCCTATGTACATATGAGCGAAATTTTAAACCTACGACTGTACGTTGATTTGCAGGGAACAGCCGTTTCATTATGAAGTGCGTTTTACAACAAGCGGCCTGCTTTATCTCGCGGCCAGGAAAGTCGCGATTTTTCAGTCGCTCGTTATCACGCGGCCGACCGCGCGTTGCATAATTTGTTGGGCGTCCTCTTCGCGGTCGCGCATTGCATCCTCAAAATCCGGAAAATCCTCTTAGCATTCATATCCGGCTGGCTGACTTGGATACGAGGATTACACCGATTACAACGCGAAAAATTATTCTCCTCGACGATGCATACGGTGAAAACGAGCGGAAACGAACAGCTGAATTTAGCACAGAGTATATTGTTGCTATTCTTCCACTGCTTGCTTTCTTTTTACTTATTTTTAAATTTAGTTCTCACGTTATTAGATTATTTCGAGGTAATGTGTTCACATTTCTAAAACAGTTTCCTACTATATTAATTTTTTAATCGAGTTTTTCAAAAATTAAACTGTTTAACGGGATGCTGGAGTAACCAAATTATCGAGACATTACAGTTTTATACAAATCCGAGTTGATTGAACAGAATCAAAAATACTTTTACAGGATTAAAGTAAATGCAAAATTGAAAGGTGATGTAGTGGACTTTAAAATAAAATCCAGAAAAAGTTAAAAATTTATTTATTTTTAACTCGTAGAGTCACTTGACGTGTTTCTTTAATGTAAAATATATATGTTTAAAATTGGATCCTACCAACAATCAGCAGTGAAAACAAGATACTACTTTAGGACGTTTCAATAATTACTGCTGCTTATTAAAGATGAGGTTGTAAGAGGAAGATGGAAGGCAGGTTAAATTAGTATGGAGTACGTCATCTAAAGATTGTAAGAAATGAATTAGCAGACCGCAAAGCTGAGGAAGAACGTAGAGTAAGGATTGACTCCCAAATAAGTTTTCCGCTGTAAGAGTTTAAAAGGTACTGACAGAGAACTTTCAATTTAAGGAAAGGTGTTTGACGGTTCTAGCAAAGACGTCTTTTACAGTAGTAATTATGTGGATATTAAGAAAAAGAATTAGTTCAACACGCTGCCTGAAAAGAAGGCTAATTGTTTCAGTCACAAGTCTTGGGAGCAGACGTCTTTAAATAGCAGCCTTTGTAAGCGAATAGTTGAATGTCCACTCCGGAATGCCATATAGAGAAACTTAAATCATATTTTCTAACAGTGTTGCGCGTTTTCATGCGCAGCACGTAAAGCTAATTAAAGGTGTGAGAATATCGGAATTCTCTCTATTCCTATCGAGATACTGTTGGCAGAGATAAAACAGGGGTCAGTCAGGAAGATCATCTGGAAGAATTCATTGAAAGCATTACTATATAAATTTGGAGCTAAAAGATAGTCTTAGGTGAAGAATAATTACTTATTGTGACAATAACAACTTAAAAACTAGATACTAAAAATATTCTGTAGCTGTAATGTAAATCTACACACATTTTAAATAGGTACAAGAAGTTTTTTTAAAAGTTTAATTTATAAATTTATTTTATAAGCAGACCTTTTTACACTTCTTGAGATCGCGGCCAAACGTAAAGATATTATAAGGTTCATTAGGTTATCTGATTCCTTTACAATAAGAGATAATTAAGAGAATATCGTAGGGATGTTCGCTTATTTTTCTGATTATTTAATGCTTAGAATATAGGGTAATCGTAATTTTATGTAATATATAGCATAACAGATATCAATAATATAATCTGACAAGAGCTGTCAAAGATGTTTTGCTTCTGCTATTGTGTAAATACAAAATGGATATGTGACTTTATCATAAAGATTTGGTCGGTAAGGCTATAATGTAATAAAAGAACTAAATGAGCTATAGCTGAAGCTTTGTATTTTACTTTAATAAAAAAGAATAAAATAGATCGAAGGATTATCACCTTCCCTTACACTTTATATTTTAATATATAATAAATTGGCAATTTCAAATATTTTTTTTTCAACATTATATTACTGAATTTTCTAGTTAAAATATCGATATTATGTTCAACGATATGTAATACTTATTGTGTTCAACGATAATCTCACATCAAGTGAACAATGTACAACTTTTACATAAAAACTATGCTATATGTTTTGTAAATTTTTATAATACAATTTTGTATAGTCTCGCTCCTTTTTTCCTGCTGTCCTGTTTTTGCATAAAATATATTACGACATAGTTTTTGTATGTGACACATCAATAAAATAATAAAACAAGCACATTAAACATTTTTATGAAACACGCACGCGCGAATAACAGAAACAAAGGTGCAAGTGTGTTTAGAGATTCGACAATCCGGCGAATCGATATATGGGACACTGATTTTCAATTATCGGTCCAACGCGGAACTCGCGCACCTCTCGCTCATCCGTCCGACAGATCATGAGATGTTATCGTTTTGGGGACGTGCAACGGCGCGGACAATCGTCCTCGCGCTACCTGCAGCTTGCGCCGATGCACGAATTGCACTCGTCCGGGATTTACCAGGGATTTTCCCTCGTGCAATTCGCTCGTTCGTACGCGATTAACGCATAGTGTTCGCGTCACGAAACACACGTTGCTTTAAATTAAAATAGCGAATGTACGGGGAACATTGCTGATGCCAAATACGCAAATTATACATAGCGCGCCACAGATGCCGTAGTGGATGGTTTATCAGTCGTTGAATTAACGTCTATTAAAGACATTAAAATCGAATATTCATCAGAATATTCAATTTATTTGCATTTTTAATTAAACATTCTTAATTAATTATAGCATTATAATTTTCAATTGTATATAATTAATTATATATTCTATTTTATATAAACAAATCGACTAATAATGTTTTAATCATTTAATTTTAACTTTTAAATTAATGTAATTCAAGGACTATTCATTTTATTATCAAATATAAAATACTATAATGATTTTCGAATACACACACACGCACACATGCACGCAAAAAAAAAACTGTGTGTGTGTGTGTAACGTTTTACAATTAATAATTGTAGCAAGAGAGAAATTCATAGGCAAAACATTGCCTATTCAAATATACATTTTATCAGTTTTCTTACGTATAATATTTATCTCTTTTATTAAACATATCATATTTTCAATTTATATATAAAAAATAAACGTTAATGCCAGAATTTCTCTCCCTCTCCCATATACCCTTCTTCTTTCCCTTTCATTTCCCTCCCTCACACTCTCTCCCTTTCTCTCGTTTATACAATTTAATTGTTTCTACTGACGAAATCATAACGAACCAGAGAATGAATTCTCTAATACTAAAAATCCAAAAGCCCTTTCTGTTTTTTTCAGAACAGGATTTCTACAGGATTGCACAAGTCTCTCAAACTACGAAACCGATTAAAATGTTCCACACCGATAAAATACGTCCACACGAAGCAACTATGTACACGATAGGACGGTCGAAAGGAGGTCAGGCGGACGCTCGTTTAATTTCGACGGAGGCCGCGAGCACTCGATGGAAGCGGGTGTTTTTACTGTTATAAATCCGGATTGTGCTACAAAGTGCGACCCGCTCGTTCGTGATGATCGCTTGCAACTAAAGATAGGTTTGTAACGAGCGATATTTGGCATATTGTAACATTTTTATAAGTTTTGGTTAAAAATCGTACTTTTTGTGACATAAGCTGTACTGCATACATTTATGCAACATATGACAAAATCATAAAACTTATTTTTCATCTGTACAGTATTTTTATCTATAACATTTAATATATAATTTTAATTTTTAGTTTTAAATTTTTATGCGTTTTATATTTTAAATATAGATATATACATATTATATCTATATTTAATGTAATTATATATTATGGACCAAGAATCACACTTATTGCTAATTATATAATAATTAATTTATAATTATTATTTCCATTTCGGAATTATTTCCAATAAAAACTACACATTAAAAGATTTTCAATAAAAATTTATAGTTAATTTGATATTACTATTTGTACAGCTGACTTTTAATATATTTGTTTTAGAATATAATTTAAAATACAGTTTAGTAAAGAACAATTTAAATTAAACAAAAGTATATACTCAAAATTGAGAGGACAAAAATTTATACATCGTCTAAAAATTGAGCGAACAAAAACATTGCAAACAAATCTTAGTAATTTATTTTGATCATAAAACTGGAACACAGTAAGTAGATATTTTTAATACTAAGATTGTACGAATTGGGATTAATATGAGAGTACCGAATGAAGAGGCGTAATCGATTCTCCATATTGCGATCGCTCGCATTCTCGTTATTGCTCAGTTATTAATGCTCACGATGAACGATAACAGTAGCCGGATAATTTGGAAATAATTCCGGATTGTGAAGTAGTTGATTCGCGGATAATGCAACGCCAGGCAATATTATAATCCACAAAATATGATAGCAGCTCGCTTCTATGACGGGGGTTCGGCTAAAATAAAGCTCGACAGCACAATTTGTCCCGTATCGAAAATTTCGCACCAGTCGAATGAAGTCCCGTTTAATTTCAATAAAGCCCAGCGATTGCCGGCCGTCGGTGTATCGATATAAATCAGGATTACGTCGTAAAAATGCGCCAGTACATGTTGGCAGTCCATTTTAATTCTCTCATGTAGGTGCGCATGTGTGTATTTTTATATATCAGAAATAATAGAGATAAAAATATTTCTGCATCCCGATTGGCATCTCCGATTTTGAAACGAGTATTATGTAAGTATCATGTAAGCCGAAATAATTTTAGTAGTTGTTTTTAGTAATCACTCCGTTAATTTAATTATATATAACTTATATTAATAAGTATATATCTATGTGTGATAATTATACATATATATATATATATATATATATATATAAAATTCTTAATTTTATAAAAACATTCTTTTTAAAATTCAAATTTTGTTTGATCAAAAACGTCTAATAAATATCTGCGATTATTTAAATTAGTTTATACCTGCTGATCTATTCAAATTTACTATACGATTGTATTGTTTGGACAAATCTGATTAAAAGCTTTAAAAAAAAATAAAAGGTTTTCATAGAAAAAAACTTATATTAACGCATAAATCATCAAATATCAAAAAAAGAAGTAATTTAAATAAATCTTGCATAATTATCGGATTTATTACACTTTTGCTAATTATGACAACTCATATTTATATTTATAATTTGTTACATAAATTTTGTAGGAAATAGCATATCAGATGACATATTCCAAATAAAGTTTTGTATTAGAGCACACACGGTTTAATAATTACATTTTAATTACAGATCAATTCAGAATGTGTATGTGTACTGAGTTGATTACGAAAAGCGGAACTGTTACTCTCGTAAAATTTGATGTTATTAAAATACTGTACGATTACAGTCCATAATATTACATTACATACGACAAGATTGAATATCATGTTATTAAATGTCTCTATTAAGTGATATGAAATCAGATTGTAAAAATAGGTAGGCTACGAAATATTAAAAAAGAGTAACATTTGTGCAATCTGTAGTAACAAAACTCTGTTTTTATTTAAATAACATTTAATATTAAAAGTATATGAATATAGGCCAAATGTATATTTCAATTTCTATTTAAACGATATTTTAAAAAGAAAAATAAAATAGGTAATATATCTAAATTAACAAATTTTATTTTGCTTTATAAATAATTAATTTTTATTTCACTTAGATAATACAAAATATCTTGATTCAATTTATATTATTCATATAAGATAAAAATATACCATAAAAGAATTCATACATACATATGTATATATATATGTGTGTATATATATATGATTATACCTTATTATATGTTATATTATGAACAATTTGATAATGCAGATAATGTTTGTCCGAACTCCTATATACTTATTACATATATACGGAGAAATTATCTATTTATGTCATATTATGCATAATATAATATATTTTGCATGATATAAATTATATATGATTATATCTTATTACATATTATCATATATTTATGTATACAAACAAATGTTACTTTATACTAAATTATGCACATAATATAATATGTGATAAGATATAATCATAATTTTGACTAGGATAAATCCTCTAATTCTTGATTCTGAATATAATTATAAGACTAATTGCAGAAACATGATTCATTAAACAGCAAGTTAATGTCATTAATAATAGCAATACTAAATTATTAGATGATTCTTACTTAAATTTACTTAAAAGAATCTCTAATAAACATTTTTTTATTAATGTCAACGATTATCGTATGTTTAATTTCATTGTGACTTATATTACATATCTTCACAAAAAAAATACTCATGATGCTCAATCTAACAACAGTATGTACCTGTACAGTTATATTTTATTATGTTTACTCATAGATTCTTTTAATTTTAGAAAAAATCACTTCACAGTTAAGTTATTCTATTAAATGTTGAATTGTATGACTTTATTCTCTTTCTCATATTTCATTATTATCGATCATTGTATCAGTAAGCGATTTGTCTTTTATATGTCGTTTATAGAATGAGATTACGTTCGACAATCAGAAAATTACGCGAGTAAAGAGGATGTACAATAAGTGGTAGAGAGAAGAATGAACTAATATGTGTACATTATTCAATAACGAGAAAAAAAAAACGATTGACTTACATTTATACACGGAGTATTATCATAAAAACGGTTTCAACAGGAATATTTTACAGTGTAATACTCATCTTTAACTTTGGGATACTTACACTTTTACTTTGGGGAACATATATCTATAGCTTCCGTATTATGCAATTATTATAATTTTATTTGATTTAACAACTTATATGTGTTCAATATTGATCTATGAATAAATTATGATGATTATTATTAGTACAAGTCTGTATTTTATTTAGTTAAAATTATTAATATGTTATATTTCTTATTAATATGTTCTCAATTATTTTTTGAAAAATCTTTCTTAAGCTTGACAATTTATGTACAAAATACTTAATAAATTAGTTATAGTAGTTTTAACTTGTAAGAATAAATATTTATATATACATGCACGCTCGTACGCATCTTTATCTCTATATTTGTTTATATTTTGTATAGATTTATATTATATATTATAAATATGATTTTTACAAAAAGATCCATTATCCTTAATGAAATAATAAATGTCATTATCCACCGCTGTGCGGTGGAGTTCCAATCACATTAACACTACGTTAAAGCGAAAATATACATGTAAATTATAAAAGTGCACATAATTAATATCAAAAAACTGTTATCTTACACATAAATTGTTTATAAATAATTAATTCTTCCAAAGTAATTAACCAATGAAATTAAAAATTATAACTTACATCACATGGTTGCTCCACTGAGACTCGATGCTTCCCTAAGGTAATCTCTCTTTTCAGACTTATTCGTTGCATTTTCACACAATACAATATTCGCGAAAACATGGTTAATTACGACCGTGCGAACTGATAATTACAATGGAATAATCACCTGTACCTTTTACATGGCATTTCCAACGTTAATCACACTCAATGTACATTTTATCTACAAGAGTAAAAAATACCATATTTGGTCAAGGTGATTTTTTTTAAGTCTAATAATGTTTCTTGTAAATTTATACAATTTCCAATTCAAACTATCTGTGCACTGATTATTTGTTAATCTTAAAACACTATCCTAAATCAAAGCTAAAATAGTAATATTATAAATTAAATTGACAAGCAATATATATTATTGCTGCAAATGAGCATCTCAGAAAGCTGTTAATGATTTGATGCGATTTAGGACTGTGTTTCAAGACTGATAAATAATTAGCGCTCAATTAACTTAAACTAGAAATTGTATAAATTCCTCGATAAATTTACAAAAAATATTATTGAGCACAATGAATTGTTTTGACCGAATGACATTTTTTACTCATGTGTATTTAATCTCATCGGTCTATTTTCACATAAAATTGTACATTTTGCTTATTTTTTTACGAATTTGACATATAATATTTAAAATTGTAGAAAAACAAGTTTTACCATCGTGTTTTGATTGATAATTTCAGAAATTAGTACAACGAATGAAATGTCAAACAGACAGTTTTGACAAATCACGATATAAACATCAAATTTATATTTCGCGGTTGATAAATATTAAAATACAGACTTGATTGCAACCGTGTTGATTAACTAAATCCATGGTAAAAATTTTGATACATTATGTTAATAAAGTTAAGTTAATTTTTAATAAAGATGAATTTCCACCACAAGTTTTTTAAGAATAGAATGGTGCGTCCGCGTACTCATTTGTTTTCAAAATATTCATAATTAAAAAAATCGCTTGGACACAAATGACCTCCGTTTACATGGTGAAAGTTAATTATATTTAAAACATAAATTACTGTTTAAATAAATCGTTAAGGAAATCTTTTTATTAAAAGATAAAGAAAAGAAAGAAATAGAAATCCTACGAACAATACATGCATTTGCAAAATGTGAAAAAAAATTTTTTATAAATGCTAAATATCAAATTCATCGACAACAGAATAATTTTATCGAATAGAACTTTTATTCTCTCGTTCCGATCGATTCGAAAGCCGGTAATATGTATTAATTGAGTAACAACATGCCCATTTTATACTAGATATATACATATATGCTACTATATGCATAAAAGTTATAACGAAATCTTTAGATACTCGTAATTTCGTATTATAGTTATTTTGATACGTAATCAATGTTGAGGTAGATCTATGACGAAGAAACATTATCTATCGATTTCCTTGTAAGAATATTATCAATATAAACGTAATTAATGTATATTAAAATTAATGAATTTTTAAAAATACGATATCAAAAATAATAAAATTATTGATTAAAGAAATACAAAAGAAAAGCGATTTGATATCTGAATCTAATATATATTAAAAAATTTCCAATTATATTATGTGTCGCAATTATATTGTAATAATAAAAAGGGAATTGAAAAAGTTTTTCTTGAATGACAAATAAAACTGTAATTCTAATTTTATTAAATTCCAAGAAAATACAATTTGATCATACTTATACGTTTTTACATATACTTACTCTCTTTTTTCCTGACAAGTGGATCATTAATCACACATTGTCGCTCAACTGCATCATGTGACTGCTCACATCTGCAACTTGCAATTTCGATCGAGCGATTATGGCCAAGCGGGCACGCGTAAACGCCGTAAATTGCATAACCCTTGCGGCCGTGCATCGATGGCGTTGCCGTTAATACAGTCGCCGATAACAAGAAGTGTCGTGCACTTGAATGCTCGCGCATCGGAATTCTCGAACGTATTAATTGGATGGAAATATTTCCAAGATGGTATTCCATAGGCAATTAAACCAGGAAGACATTGTACGAGATGTGTATGAATAAAAGAAGTACATGTCGATAAATACAATACAAATCGAAGATCGAAATTCTTCTCAGCTTTAGAGAATTCAGAGTTCAGAGATTACAAATAGCAAATAGTTTCAATAATTTGTTCGATACGCTCATACGATAATTCACGGTTATGAATAATTGGATCCGGCGAGGGTCGAACGTAGTGAATAATCCGGGGAAACATAAGCCGTGCGGATTACGAGCTTAGTATTCAGATGTTAACTCAACCATGTAATCTAGTGAATCCTTTCTTGATTAAACTATCAAAAAGATGGATTTTTTTGCAGAGTTTGTAGGAATTGTTCAAAATATGAAAATTGATAGAAAAAGTGTTTTTTAATATTTTTATCCTAAAGTGCAGAGTATACAAAAAAATGGATGTTTTCCTTAATTATAATTTGCTTTTTACCTTTTCTTTTTCACTATCTTTCTTAATATTTTTGTATTATGTAAACATTACTATTACAGAGAAAGCACGATCTGATTGAAATTCGCTAAATTTTCGTGAAAGTTCTGTAATATCGAAATAGAATTCTAAAGTTTATTGAAAGTTTGTTGAAAAAACAAAAAGGGTTTCAATAAACCCGTAATATTTTAAAGAATTAACCCACGGTTCTCCTTTCTACTGAAGAAAAGTACGGTTGGAACTCAGAAAAATTCAAACAGAGCGGGCAGTTTCAATAAACGCGTATTCGGCGGCCTGTGCGAGTCGCATTTGAAAAATGCATGAAAATTTCGCCAAGGGAAATCAAAAAAGCGGACTCGTAAGTTAGCGGGATAGCAAACGAGACGCGTGTAATATATATATATATATATATGTGCATATGTGTACATATCAACGTATATACGCCATCGATATCTTGAGTTTGTATATTTACAATTCATCGTAAAGAACAATACCTAGTTGCGATAAATTATTATGGAACTTTGAAATTTTTTTTCTTTAAATAGTATTTATTTGCGATATCAGAAGAATAATTTTTACTACACTAGTGTGTAAAAAGTCAACAAGTACTTGAAATCGAGATCCTCAAATAATTGTATTATTTATGATGTAGCATATTTTTTAATATACAATAGAAAACGGATTGTTACAATAAAAATACTTACTCTGAATAAAATCAGTTAAATCTTACTATTAAAAAAATTGATGATTTATAGTTATTGCCTTTATAATAGAATTATCACAAATTGATATATTGAGTGATGTTGATTAGCATATAATCCCTCTTTATAAAATTATTTCTCATATTTTTATATATTTTTAAATACAATGTGATTGTAACATACAAACACAGAAGTATTTTTTTTGGCTATTTTTTTGTTTCCCTTATTTATTAATCTAATAAATAACTCAATATACAATTGGTAAAATAATTAATATAAACAATTTTTAATAAAATTATTACATAAGTGCTTCAAATATTATTATAAGAAATATGTTGTAATAAAAAAAAATCTTAAAAAATATTCTCAACAATATATCATATTTGTAAAATGTCGTTTACCTTTAAATGTTATTTTTATAAATTAATTTATGTCCATTTTATTAAAATTCTCTGTACAGATATAATCTTTTCTTGCAAATACATCATGTGGCAGGAGCTAACAAGAGGCTTGTCACAACTGTCTGAAATCAATTCGATTCTCCTTGAAATGTGTTGTTTAAACACAAAGATTGTTTAAACACTAAGAGACATGCATTTTTTTATATCAGCTCAATCTCAGATTTAATGTGTAAAACAACCCTTCAAAGCTAATATTTACATTTCTATCAATTATCAGCGACAATAAGATATACAAAAAAATGTTTTAGAAAACTTTTATGACTTTTTATATATTTTATAACTATATACTTAGAATTTTCAAAAATTTGATATTTTGAAAATGATCTTATCCTTTTTAAGTTGTGAAGGGTTGTTTAATTCCTCAAATCTCAAATCAGGCTGATATTTAAAAAAAACGTAACTTTCAGAATTTTATATTTCACAACATGTTTCAAGAAGAAACCCGCGAATTTCAAACAGTTGTGACAGGTCCCTTGTAAAATATTTCGAGAGTCGCCCAACTATCGATTGGTGTAAAGAAATCGCGCATCTCTCATCAAACAATTCGTTCTCAAAGGGAAGCAAGCCCGCGCTCTGAACTTTTAAAAACATCCTCACAAGAACGAAACTAACTTACAAAAGTGCCTATCTATTCACCTAACCCTCCCTCACCTCTTGCCATCTCTTTTTTCTGTTTCAGGATTTCTCGATAGTGATATGGGAACCCAAGGCGGTACGGCATCCCTTCGAACATCGTCCATTTATACTCCCAGATGCATTATCCGATGGAGCGCGTCTTCTGTAACCCCTTTTCCATCTTACTAAGTTGTAAGAAACTAAGGTAAGGAGTCACTTTTCTCTCTCGTGGAAAGTCGGATGCCTTCGGCAGGAGGGGAGGTGAGATGGACTCGCTTCGCGTGGAAAGTCATTACGCAAGGAGACGAGGGTTTGGAATAGTTCTTAACATTGTATGTACACTGAGAGAGAACTGTACTAAATTATAATAAATTATTGTTTGAATGAATATACTAATAATAATATTTATTTATGGAAACTAAATACTTATTAAATAAAATATAATAATAGGTAGGTAAATCAAATTAATAATTCTTGTACCAAATAAATATATGTTTACATGTTATATATGTTTCAGTAAATATTCAACTGCACTATTCGCACTATTTTAATGAATAAATATTCATTAAAATTTAATACATTTTTCTCTCAGTGTAGCAGAAATAAGACATTATTTATTAAATTTATTTTATAAATAACGTTTTAACGGATGACAATCGACGATAAATAAAACTTGTTGAAAGTCACTCAAAGTCATAAGCTTGTATGCTAATATGTGTCAAGATCAAGGTCATCGGAGCGCAATCCTCTATTCATTTTTATCCTTTTAGCAGTATAATAAACAACACTGCGTTTTACATAAAAAAATTTAAATTGGAAAATAATAAATTAATAAAATTTGTCCTTTTATAATTTTTCTGCTATTGAAAAATATCTCTAAAGGATAAAAAGAGTTAAAAGTATTATAATTGAATACTTTATATTTATTTGAAACATACTGGTCCTTCAATATTTTGGGGGGGACAGATAAAACCAAATATATCTTTTCTTCAATCATTCATCCCTTTTCGATTAAAAAGACCGACCGCGACAGTTTCTTTTTTTTATTGAAGAGGATGACGAGTAAGAATGAAAGAAGGTGGCCGCGTGCAACTCCAGTCACGAGAACCAATCACGGCATAGATAATAATCGCATGGTGGCGCACGCCAACTTAGCGGGGATGGGTGACTTTAATTGTCGAGCAGAGATCGATTTGTCACCACTAGGTGGGCTATCGTGCGCACGAACTACTTTTCGCTCCCTTTTTTTCTACCTCACCCTTTCGTTCTTTCTCGAGCTCTCTTTGGTGCTCTTTGGTGCAAAACGTGAGTGCGTTTCCACGCTACGGAAACATTTATCGTTATTACACTACGTGATCATCGCATCACTTTCAAAGCCATCTAAATCGAATATGAAATCCAATGCGTGAGTGAAATTCTTCGACACGCTTTTGTGACACGTTTATACTTTTTATTTTTATCCAGCGGAATGTTGTCGTTTTTTATTCGATTGATCCTAAAAATCGCAGAAAAACAAAATAAATTATCTTCGCGTTATTTGTAATTTTATAATTAATTAAAATAGTAAGATAGTATTTACTCTTTGCAATTACAATTCTCTTTCAAATGATCAATTTTGAGATATATAAAATGATTTTTTAATTGTATACGTAATTATATACATTATTCAAATCAAATTATGTAATAATATTCAAATTATTTTAATATTCAGCGTTAAAAATTTAATTTTTAACATACAATCTTCCAGATAGAAATATTTTTCACATTTTGAGAAATGTTTAAGGCATTATAACATCACTAATCCTTTATAAGATTTGAACCAAAGGTTAGGAGGATTATATCTTTTTTTTAAAGTCTATTCAAATCGGCGAATTTTTTCTTTTTTACTATTGGCAGTTTGTCTTCATAACGGCTCTTATCTCGCGACAATTTGCGCACGGGCGTGCTCCATTATCGATTTCGCTTCATTTCACGGCTAGAAAGCAGCGAGCGCAGAAAACGGTGAGGCGTATAGGAACGCAGCATTCCACATCGGAATCGTCGCGATGTTTGCGGACGATGGACGGTTATTCGAGTTTCCATTTTCTCAGTCGAAAAAGAAAAACCACATTTGTTCGGTTATATTACAAATATTCTTTTTGCCTTGAAATCTCAACCAATCGATAGATATTTTTTTTCTTTACAAAAACAATTTTAATTTAAATTACCAAATTAGAATATAATTTAATTGATTACTTACTATGTCATAATATTATCTTGTTAATATTTATAGTCACACTCAAATATAAATCAAAAATAAATTTATATATTTATGTGCTTGCGACATTTTATATTTTGAAATTAGTTTCTCAATATTTTTGGTTTTAAAATTTCATAACGTGAGTACAAATCTGGATGTTTTCAATCCAAAAGTTGTTAAGAATTTAAGAGTTTTCAGAATCTCCTGTTAAAAACAAAATGACAAATCTAAATCAAGGTATTTGTAATTTACTTTACAATTAGAGGATGTTTAAAGATTGTTTAATTATTTGCGAGATGCTTGCTCAGTGAGCGAACTCTCAGCAGGCGTCCACAAAGATCGTGAGAGGACTTCGAAAGTAACTGCGAGCTAGTTATCGATTATCGAGTTCCTGCATTTTACATCCGACCATTTTCACGATCGACAGGAGAAACCGAAGGAACGCGGGCGTTTCACGAGAGAATCGTTCAACGTCTATCGGCGATCGACGGGTATTCGAGTTTTCCGAGCGCGAAGTAATTTCTAAGGAGCAAATTGCACTTACAAATGCATGAAGTCGGGCTTTTCCGCCGCTCTGCGTCTGTTCGCAATCTTAGAATCTTGATCATGTTAGAATCGACAAGACTAATAAGATCGGCGAGATTGTAAGATTACTCAAGGTGCGTAAAATGATCTATGACCGATTTTTTTCACGAGAAAATTCACCATATTTTCATTCATCCACGAGTATTTCGTGAATATAGATTTTTATTTTTGGTTAATATGACATTTGACATTAATATGACATTTGGTTAATATGACTTTTATAATGAAACGTAAGATAACAATTTATATTAAAATATATAATTCAGTTAAAACTTGATGAAAACAATAAAGTTTCATCCGTACAGTTATATCAATTCTAAAATTTAATCTTTTACAAGAATGATTATCCTTTATTGCTCAGAAACTTTTTAAAAAAAAATCTAAAGTTGAAAAATAATTTTATTTTACATTAATAAACGGAAATGAGTGATTAAATGAAATGCTTCATATATAATTAAATCAAATAATCTTATTAATATTAATAATTAAAAATTCAATAACATTTAATAATCTAATTAGTACTTACATCATAAAAAGAAGAAATAAAAAAAGAAAAGACAGAGTGAGAGAAAGAGATGGAAAGAGAACAAGAGAAAGAACATTTACAGTATTGTTCCAAAAGCAGTGAAAATTCTGGAACAGCCCACATAATCGTCCGCTATTTGTTTACCAAATTAAACGGACGACAAGAGTGAGCGGAGTCGCGATGCAGCTGCAACGGATCTCCAGTAAGATTTATGTAAATTAAATGAGAAGGAATCCTACAGAGAGGGCATGCGTTTTCAACGTTTAGTCGGCAAAATCCAGGAGCCTTTAACTCGATCTGCAGTCACCCATTTATAGCGAATTTACGACGGTTTTAGATTAAATGCAATTGTCCCACTGCACACGTCGTCCGATGCGAATTGTCTAATGCAATCACATTTCGTTTATCATCAGATTTGCAGAACATCAATAAGGCGTTACGCGAAATATAGTATATTCATTACGTTTACGTTATTAAAATACAATGTGTGCGATGTAATCTCCATTGTGCTATTCGTTGTGACATGTTGTGACATTTACATGTATACACACAAATACACATTAGCCATTATTGAAACTTTAATGTTTAATTACAAATGCTAATTAATAGTTTAACGGCAAGGTGCTTTATAAACTTGTTAATAAATTACGTTATTTTAATGAATGAAGTTGGCATAATCTTCAAAATGCGACAATAGATACCTAAACCATATTAAGTTTAACAATCAGAAATACACTTTATAATGATTATACTTATTATTAATCAGACAATTAATATTAATCAGAAAATATTTTCTTGAATTCTTTTTTAATAAAAATCCCGAATTTTTTAACATTAAATATTTTACAATATTTTAATAAATTAAAATTTTTATTAACTCAAATCGTTTTAAAAGTGTAATAATAGAACATTTTTAGGATTTATAGTTTCATATTTTTTGCGCGAAACGCGCAAATTTTTCGTGAAACAATATGTATTGTGAATCGCTTTAAATTTCTCGAGGCAAAACATAAATAAAGCGCGCCACATAATTGTATGCACGATGCTAAACGTCGATTCCATGCTTGTACATACGATCTCGTTAAGCACAGTTATTATAGTAGCTAGTCATTTTACATGTATCTAAAAGATAAGGGAAACTCTGTAATTACCGAAAAACTCGCATGTAACGCAAACTACACGCCCAGATTTTTCATGAATGCAGTTTGAAAAATAAAGTTTTGCTTCGGTAAATTGTCGAGTGAATTCGCAATATTGTGGCGAAACAACATAATTCGGGAATATGGTGCTTGTTGAACTTTTCCGCAAATGTCTCTCGTTACAATAAATTACTTTATACTTAAATTTATGTATTTTTGTTGAAGTAAATGTGAATCTATTATTTATGAAGTATCTTATTAGAATTTTGCTGATACATTTTACATATAGAATTACAAATTTGACGTCCCATGCAATTTCATGCAGCTGCAAACTATTCCCGCTTGAAATATGATGTATTCTGTAAATTAAAATGAAATACAATTTTAAATTTGCAAATAATTTAACAAAGAATAGGTCCATACATGGCGGTAATATTTTCATTACCGGATACTATTTTTTAAATGCCGCTTAACTGTCTTGAACGTTGAATAAATCTTTGTAACAAGACACGGAAACCCCCAAGGATCAGTATTTGTCATTGCGTACATATAGTTATGCACGACGTATTGTTTGTAAAATTATCGTCTCGAGGGAAATTCTCATTCCAAAAACGTAATACCGTAAGCAGTACACATGACAAAATACAATCTAAGCGTGGATTATTTCGAGTCCTTTTCTTGAATTTCATATTAAAAAGAAACTAGATTGTATTATATTTTTAAAGAAAGAGAAAAAGAGAGAAAGAGAGGGGAAAGAGAGAGATTCTGATTTTCTATAAGTTTCGAGCAACTAATACAAAAAAATTTGAAAGTAATAATGTATACCTGTATATTAACACACACACACACACACACGCGCGCGCGCGCGCGCGCGCGCACACACACACACACACACACACACACACAGCACTCTGTCTACTTTATTAATATCTATCTATTTAATATACATACTTAAAATAATATATAATTTATATTTTTTATTTTGTAAATGCTGTTATCTTTTAATTGTTATTTTCTTAGCTTATGTTAGATTAATATCATTTGTCTTGCCAAGTTCTATATATTGTATAAAAATCTAGTTAATCTTAGTGCGCTTGATGGATGTAAAAAATTTGTAATTAAACTACAAATTGTATTTATTCAAAATTTTCACTTAAACATGTGTATCCGTATATTCATTTAAAACTGTGGATTATCAAAAATATTTATTCATATTAAAAAATATTATGATTATTTTATAAACATTCATATTCATTCAATGTATTTAAACAAAATGTAAACCAAAAAAGAAAGTCCAACAAATTGCTTTTTAAGTAATCAACATTTTAGTGTTCTAAATTTGATAACATATTATTAACAATTAGATAACATATTATTAAATCTTGTCTCTATAAAAATTGTAAGTGAATGGACCTTTAGTTAAATGGATAGAAAAACACAATTGTAATAATGATCGTTCTGTTACGCGTATATTCTTTTCATTAAGAATCTTTATTTTAGATCACATATATATATATATATATATATATGTGTGTGAGTTATTCTTTTTATATTTGATTACGAACTTGGTTTCTCGGACGTAATGTTAATTGAGGAATTAGATGCAACAGAAATGTAACTTAAAAAAATATATATTTATAAAGTTTAAAGTCTGAATGTTATTTGTCTGCAGATTTTTATAGATTCTTGTTTACTCTATGCTTGCAAGTTATATGCAGATAATGCAGAGTGAGAGAAAATACGAAATTACTGATATTCATAATCATAGTCTCACAAAAATTCATTCAAATAAAAATATTTATTTGTTTTTTGACAAATATCAAGAACGTATTTACGGACACACACTTAGTTACTAATAATTGTTTTGGACATGAAAGTATAAATTACGCAACTACTTTGGAGAGTAGTACAATGAGTCCTGATTAATTAATGATTCTAGTGGCGCGTTAGAGAACAAGGTTTATCGATCGACTGTCTTATCGGTAACATCTGCGGAGTTTACGGATTATTTAAGCAGCCACTGCAAATGACTATATAAAGTTAGCGTTGAGCCCAACCCATATACATAATGCGTTCTATTAGAACAGGAAGTGATGTTTGCACGTCATAAAGCATCGTGCACACTGCATACCTTATTATTTCATCTCCGTTGTGATAAAAGCTTATATTTATACAATGTGCCATCCTAGAATTCGTAACGTTTGCAAGTAACCGTGCAGCAGCCAGATACAATAAATGTATCATAAATGCGCGAACGGCAGACGCTAATTAACATTCATGACGAGACGGTAATGAGCATTACTCTATAAATTTGCCGCAAACGAGGTTGCAGGATCTATAAATTTTTAGGATATGAATCTGTGAATCTAATTAGCTATTAATTATCTTCATTCGATTATATATTCTTTATTGATTCATGCAAAATTATATATATTACTCAAAATCCGATTCTTCTTCCGGTTTAATCTATTAATTCACTTGTACACATCGAAAAATTTGAAAGTATGTATTAAAATATTGCGTATAAGAAATGTAGTTAAAACATTTCCGACAACATTTCCATTAAAAGAGATTTGAAGAAAAAATATCTCATTTTTTAGAAGAAATATACGAAACGATCACGCGTGAACTTATTGCAAATGCGCAATATTACGCGATATAACAAGATTTACATGGGAAATAGCTTATCTGAATGTCTCGCGCTGGATATAACATTGTAGAGAAATGCATTATTTTTTACATATTTAAGATCGCTTCATCAGACTTTTGCGCGCACGTGAGTGCGTTTTTTAATTTCATGCAGTAGAAAGTGCATCAAAAAGAGCGATTTTTTTCTCAAATCGTGTTAGCTGCATATATTCGCTTATGTAGAATTAAAATTATAAAGAGAAACCATATAAATGGAGATATTAATGACGAGGCCATATTAATGACGTTGATAACACAGCGTCAATGCGACTTGTAAAATACATACATATAAAAAAAATTGATCGTTGAGTTAAGAATATACGAATAAAATTTCGTACCGTTGAAAAATTTTGCGACGTGGCATGTCCATATAAGTACAAAACAATAGATTATTTATACGTGGTTAGTACCAGATTTGCTAAAAATTGAAGTCAATGATTTTTGGCGTAATTCTGTTTCTATCTCTCTCTCTCTCTCTCTCTCTCTCTCTCTCTCTCTCTCTCTGTCTCTCATTTTACAAAATTATATCGTAAATTAATTGGATATTTATGCCAAATTTTTATGAAACAATGAATTATACTCTATTGTAATATATATATAATTGCAATAACAAAGAATTTCTAATAGGAACTTCATAATAAATATAAATAAATATTACATTTTGTATTTCGGAGGAAATAAAAAATAGATTTAAATAATAATAATTAAACTGCGTATCTTTCTGTTTCTCTCTTTCTCTAATGAAAAGCAATAAGTAATTATCTTATTTAACTTTCAAGCTAACTTTCTGCCAGGGTAAATTTTAAAAGAAAATTCTTTCCGATTTTATGTAATTAAGATTTATAAAAATTCTTTAATTTCCAATGTCAAATAGTATTAATTTACTTAACACTTTATTAATAAAAATACGACGATTTTTGCCTGTAATTAAAAACTATTCTTGAACGATATTTCTATCAATTATTTTTTTTCAAATTAAAAAGTCTATAAACAAATAAATAAATATATATATATATATATATATACGAATTAATTCCAACACCTAATAGTAAATAATACACATTAATATTAAGTAATTTATTTAAATATAATGATACCTATAATATTTTATCTTTTACTGCATAAGAAAAAAATTAAGCAATTATTATCTACTCTTAATTTTTCCACAATGCAAAGTTCTAAATTAATTACTGCCGTGAAGTATTGAAAGTCTTCGCGTAAATTAGAAAGGCGTATAACTGAGCAAAGAAAACGTATTGTTCAGTAAACGAGAAGAGGCTTCATGCCTCTCACATATTGGAAATCCGATGTCCTGCGGCCGATAAAAAGTGCAATAACTCGTTACGATAACACGCATCTGTAAATCATGTTTTTTCACCGACGTAAATTCTCCACTGCACTATGAAGCCATTCGAGATCACTGTAATTCCACGATTAAACTGTAATAAGCTTTTCCTCACGCTCGTTGCTGATTACTAGTTCATTATTCGGTATTATATGGATAAACATGACGTTGTGAATAACAATAGCGCTGAAGTAAAGAATAGAATGGGATAATTATCATTATCATGCTTCTGATGATATCTATATAAATTACTACGTAATTTATTATCACGCTTTACTTAAGATTGCCAAGTATCTAAAGATTACTAACACATAATTTAGTTTTAATTACAGTTGGAATAATTGTAATTATATTCGTTAGTGTAATTTTATTTCGTGAAAGAACGTAGCATCAAAATAATTTTTTTCAAGAATCCAGCATTGTCTTAGAGTCGACAATAACTTTCAGTCTGTCGAGATATTTATATCATTGACGTAAAGTATTGCGGAATGGTGAGAAATGTCTTGCCTGTGGAATGTTGATATTGTGCAGGAAGCAGAAAGTACAACAATATCTTTCGATTCCGTTCCGTCGCGATAAATCGCAGTTTCCGCGTGCTGTAAATTCTTGTCAATGAAAATCCAGCTTCGTTCGTTTTCTATTTCCTATGGTGAAAAACTCGTCCGCGCTTTCAAACATTCAACTCACGATATAATAATAACGACTATATTTATTAATTTTTCTCAAATTTTTCAGAGATATTTATGTTGCATTAACAAAATTAAATTTGAATAAATAAAAAATTTAAGATCCGAATTTTTATTATTGAACTTATACGTCGCGAGAGGAACAATAAATCCTCCCAACTTCTTAGAGTTTATTTTTATTCTCGTTCATTGTTAACTTTTTCCTCCTTATCTGCCTTTTATTGTAGATCAATAAATTGGTCATTACTATGATTAACATTTTTCCATTTTTGTATTCTCACTTCAATTTGTTTTATTTACAACTGCGGCATAAATTTCGAATGCAGTTTGAAAGAGAGATTTTTTTAAAACTGTCTGCATTTCTCAATGCGGAGACGTTCCAACGGCGTCATTAAAATTAGCACAGGATAATGAGAACATCTCGATTGGTGATCCCGTCGGGTTCTCGATTAACGGACAAGCTCTCGAGAAGATTAAAGGCGATGCAGTTGAGAATCAGGCGCAGGCGCGTACTTAATGAAACATAATTTCGCATCCATTACAGCGTAAAAACGGCAGAAAAACGGCAGAAAAACGGCACTAACATACATTTTAATATGGCACGAGTTCAAAGGGGACGAAATTTGCGCAAGTTTCTGTGCCGGCAATATGCGCCACAAAAAACGAACACAGATTCATCCGACCTATTTAGAGAACTCCTGCAATTTTTATTTCGCCGCAGAATGCGCGGTTGTTCACGTCATTCTGCCCGCAATGCCGTTCGATCGTTAACTCTGGCGAAAGAAAAAAAAAAAGAATATTCGCGCATCTATAGCGTCGCGCTTAACACCTAAGCTTTAATCTTTTGAAGAAGTTTGCCTCATTTCGATTTCTCTCATATAAAATCCCAGACTTAATAGCTTAATGGAATTTTTATTGAAAATGACTGTAACATATTTCTCTTTCGACATTTTTAAGAATCTTTTCCTAAGCAAAACCATTAAACGTGATAAAGACGTTGTTCTCAAAGCCGATTATAAGATCTATAACAAGCGAAGTTAATTTAGCAAACTTTGTATGTATTTTCCATGAATTATCCACATTCAGGGCATTCCAATATTCCAATTTACTGCTCCCCAAGCGCAATAGAATATGGAGATATTCAAATTTGTCTAGCATAAAATACAAACCACTCGGTGTTTACATTTCACCAAATTTCAAAGGGTCGAATCTGGCTTTAATTACGAGCGGACGAATACATGAAAGAGATCTCGAAGTCGTAATGGTCGTCACAGGATCCATGATGTCCAGAGGACGTCAGGAATAAAATCGTCGGCTTTGATTCATATAATCGTCAAATTCGTCTGACCGCCCATGCCAGTACACGCTCGCAAACGCAGGTTCCCGTTTTTCCCAGCACCTTCATCTCGATAATTACTCTAGAGCAGAAAGTTGTTCTCTCACTCAGCGTGCTTTCTCGCGCAATCGACGCAAAGAAAAAACACGGCGCGTACACAGGTCGGTCGGTCTATCCGGCTCGTACGCTTCGAGTGGACATCGCACTTTCAACAAAGGGAAAAAAAATAAAATAAGGAAAAAAACACTATCCGCCCCACCGACTGCTATAAATTTATAAGATCGCTCGGCATATCGGTCATACGTGGTGGAAAAAGGAGGAAAAGGAAGCCTGATAGAAGGGAATGATTTTCCATACGTTGCTCATACATCTTCGGCGAGAAAGTAAAAGAGAATCATACAGTACGTGAGTAAACGTCTATACAGTGTGATGATACGTGGCGATCAATACGCACTTACTTACGATCATATAAATTATACTTATCTAAGCATAAATAATTATTATTATTCTCGGACAGATTTACTTACTTTAATTTTTTGTATAGAAGAAGCTATATTTCGTTTCTTTCGAAAGTAACACAATTTACTTGATAAGTGACATATAATTTGAAATATCACTAATTTATGTTACCTTACCTCAGTTAAAATGACTAAATTCCAAATAAAATAATTTTTCCTTCAAACTTCATTCACCAAAAATGTCTTAACTCTAAATGTTATTTGTAGGAGACTTTTCTTTTCATTTACAAAAACGATACAACTGAAATTTCACACTTGTAGAAAAATTATTATTATGACCTTTTTTAAAAAAAAACAAGTGGTATTTGATAATGGGATTGTGAAGTTAAATTAGTTTATTTAACTTCTTAATTTATTTAATTCAAACTCCTCAAAGTGCTTATTTATTGATCGTTACTAAGATATATTGCGTTGTTGGTACAAACGAGCGATATTATATTTATTTATTTATTAAATTAGTTTATTTTTGACAACTATTAATCTTTACTTAACTCATTCGCAGTAATAATTCGAAAGTCACATTTTTTTAAATTATCCTTTATTTGTTATTATTTATTATTTTGAAGTAAAGGAACGATTTCAATATCTTGCCACTCGAATAATTTGCATCGTCAGAAAAATTGAATATTGGACACAACAATTATTTTAAATTTAAACATTATAATATTGCTATAAATCAATTGTAATTAATCCAAATGAATCTCTCAACTTTCGTTATTTATTTTTTGACTGTCATTAGAATGGCTGCGTTCAGCAAAGCAGCTTTGCAAGTGTTGTAAAGCTGCTTTCTCTGCTAAACGCAACCAATGACTCAAAATTGAGAGAATTAAGATATTACAAATAAGACAGTTTCCTATAATTTAAAGAAGAATAAACATATTTGCTTCCAAATTAGCGCGCTCCAAGTAAAATATTCAAATCTGCTTAATGTATATTACTTAAAAAACACAAAGAGATATATTTAAATTTACTTTTCCTAAATTAGTAAGAGAACGCAAATCGTTCAAGTTTGCTTTTCAGATTAGAATAGTATAAAGTATCCCATTTACTTGCTATTTCCCACGGAAATCTGACGCCTCTAAATTTACTTTCAACACTTCGCTGTAATAGCGAATACTCAAATTTACTCTTCGCAAGTTGCACAAGATTTGCAACGCACTCTATTTACCCTACGCGAATTGAAATAACTCAGAACTCGCGTACGTACGTATTCACTCTACTAGAATTACAGAAGGCCGAAGCATTGGGATTTACTGGATCTGCAAATCGCAAATCCGACGCATTCCGTTATTTCGGAGACACCCAGTGCACGCACGCGTGTACGGGATCCCGCGGAATCCTCGCAGAAGGTCGTCTGGGAGTTGGGGATGAACCCAAATCTAGGGGAAAATTTTATCGTATATTCAGGACGTGTTCGGATTCACAAATGCGGGGTCTGTTAGGGAGAGAAGGATGGAAAAAGGAAAAGACAAGGAAACGCTCCGTTACGCTCCTACGGGATAGAGAGGACAAACGGCCGAAAAGGACGATCAAAATCGTTGGATTTTATTGCCAGCTTAAACGGTTTACAGTCGAACACATGCACGACCCGTCGAGAAATTGCACAGCCATTTTACAGCAATAATTTTTGCCACTCTTTGCAAATCACAATAATATATTTAAAGTAGCAAAGCGCTGGTCTTTTATTTATCCTAAATTATTTTTTTTATTTCGCATTTAAATTATATATTGAGATATTTTTTAATATTATTTTGCTAATAATAACATATGTCTGCGTTAAAAAAAAATTTGAAATATTTGTAAAGTTTTGCACTATACGTATAATAGTATATTTTTGAATAAGAATTATTTCTTTAACAAGTGCGTACGTATTAAGTATGCTACCACAGCAAATTTTCAAACAGAGCAAAGTTTCAACTTTAAGAATCTATTTTTTTATTGCAGTATGTTGATTTCTATCGGAGTTATGAGCAATCAAAGTCAGAATGTTCCTTTACTTAACTTGCGAATAACATTTCAAAAAGTAGAGATTTTAAGATTTAAAACCTTTTTTCTAAATTCAAATTTGGCTCATTTTTAACGAAGATATTATATATACAATTTTGAATTAAAAAATATGAAGAAACTTTTTCCCCGTTAAAATATTTTTAATGTTTTTGTAATATGAGAGAATTAAACAGGTAATCAATTTGTATTTAAGAAAATATTTAAATTTTATTTTTTTTTTAAATTGATAAGAGTATGCGAGGGACTTAAAATGAGTGAAAATTTTTATATCGATATCATTTTAATATAAAAAGCGATCTGATATCAATATCTATATATATCTATATATATATGATGTACAACAATATAAACACAATTGCAGAGCAATAAAATAAATCAGGGAATGTTGCCATTTATGAACTTCGTTCTCTTTTTCGCTGTGTGGAACATACCATTGCAGTTAAAAACGGAAGTAAAACAGTTTTTATCGCACTGGAAATCACAATAAAGCTGATCCGCCAGTTAACTTTTTAACTTGTCGCGGATAAATGCGCTCCTTTTAATTTCCTTTAACGCATCGCAAGGTGCGGCGCGACGCGCGACGTAACGTCGACGAGTAATTACGCGGAGACGAGTGGAGGCGAACGAAGGAACGAGCTTTTTATGAAAAGCTCCGCACCACCGAACGACAATAATAAAATGGAGAAAAGTGGATAATAATTCTAAGAGTGACAGAAGGACCTCCGAGCTCTGGCGTTTCTCCAGAACAACCACGAGCCTGGCGGCCATTACACATGCGCGAAGTCTGTGCTTGAAAAAAAGAAAGAAGATATTAAAATAGGTGAGAAAGAGAGAGCTATAGTGGCCTGAGATATTATTCGCGTTGGCAAATTTCTGTACCGCGGAATTCTGCTCCAAATATGCAAACGCGCTCAAATAAGACACGCAAAAAAAATGCGCTGCGAACAATGTGTAACTTTTTCCATTTTGCACTGTTCCTCTCGCGTTTTCATGTTTATCATCAAGTGTTAAATCGGCAACGCATTCGTAAGTCAATCCCTTACGGCAAGAAAACGATCCACGACAAATGAGCTCTACTTGTTATACTTGCTCATTCGCACTGTTGAATTTATGCGGCTTGAGAAGAAAGAAGTTTGTCACGCGGATCAGCATTCCTCGTACTGTAATTCAAGTTTATCGAGTTTAAAAAACAAGAAAGTAGCTTAAGATGCAATGATATCTCAATATAATTTAAGCATAGATTTCTATTAATCTAAGATTAAATTTTTGTCAAACTAAAAGAAATATATTCTAATTAGTGGAAACGCCTATGATTTTTTCTTCGTTAAATCTAGTTTAATTAATTCACAAAAATAACTTAAGAAATGTGAAAAATCAGAAGATTGATAATTCAAACTGAAATGTGAAAAGCCAAATGGCGTCAATGTAATTCATGCAAGCTGAATTCAATTCAAATAATCTTTGCTCACAAATCACATGTATGGAATGTAGTTACTTTAATCAGAATATGTCATTGCGACCGATCGCGTCGGAAAATTCGCGTTCTGCAAAGTCCGTCGCCCGTGATTCCAAAAAATGTACGAGTGCAACGAGCCGATAACTCTGCTCGACTGCACCAAATCAAAGGGTCTTAAACATGACTGCAGTGGCAGATATGCGACTAAATTGAAAAGATCATTGACGTTGCATTTTGCACGGGCTATAACATCCATTCACTAATATGACTAGTACGTGTGGTTACCATTTCTCTTCCCAAATTCATATCGTATATACAATACATTAATTTTGAATAAAACGTTGTATTATCCATTAACTAATGCCCTCCGTAATTGGGAACTGTATTGGCAAATACAATAAATAATAAACTAGATATACAACTACCCAAATATGTAAATTTATAATATACAATAAATATATGTATATACATTGAGAAAAACTAAATTTTAACCGATATTTATTTAAATAGCAACTTAATATTTGTTAATTTGTTGGAATAATAATTTAACATTATTAATGGTAAATAAATTTACTAAATAGAAAAAATGAGAGTTAAATCAAATTAATGGACTATCCAATTTTGAGTGATGGGAGTATTTTATTAAAGAAAAAAATAAAAATGTTTTTCTTTACAAATCTATATATTAAAGTACTCTTAAAATCGTACAACTTTTGTTAAAAAATTTTTTTCATCTTTTATATTTCCGACAATATTCGGCTTGAAAGCGAAAATTTTTTTTTCCAATGGGATATTTGTTCTTTAAATATGAGTTACGCATGTATTAAAAAAATACGTGTCTCTTAGATTTTTATATTTGCCAACATATTTTAAGAAGAAACAAATCGATTCGGACAGTTGTAACTTGTCCCAGTTGGGATTTGTCCCTTGTCAGTTAAAGTTACGTTAAGATTGAATTAACTCAAGTTAAACAAAAAGTTAACTTCCAAAAACATTATTTTTATTAAAACAAAATATCCTTTTTTAAATCAAATTTATTTTAAATAATAAAACAATTACAATATATATAATAGATTATCTGATAAATTTAATATTTAACTTGTAAATTAAATAAAATAACAAAAATATTTCTTGTATAAAAAATTGAATGAAAAATTGATTTTTAATATTTTTACATAGGTATTTTCGTATTTTGATATTTATATTATACAAGAAAAATAAAATTTAATTTTTAAAATATAATTAATCTTGTATTCCTCTTTGTCGGCCATTTGCCTGCACTCTTTGAAAATTATATATAAGTAAAAAAAACTTTTTTTATTGCCCATTACACACAAAACAACGATAACATGATGCAACAGCGTTCTCTAAATGCACATCCAAGCCACGTTCATCTTTAGGCACTACGAACATTGCGTTCATCACACAATCATTATTTTTCTTCTCCTCCTCCGTCCATAATCCTCCGAAAGAATGTGGTGGCATCTCAATTCCGAATGAGCTCGGTCCAGGTTTTTTTCCTGTGCCAACTGCTTTTTCTAAACTAATTCAAATTATTTCTCTGATGATTTTATAGAAAATGATATTGACATTTAAAGAGATAAAAAAACTTAAAAAAAAATTAATAAGTTAAAGTTGAAAGGTAATTAAATTAAATTAAAAATTAATTTACTTAAAATTAACTAAATTAAGTTGCAAGTTATTAACTTTTTAACTTTTTACTTATTAACTAATTACTATCCAACCCTGCCTAAAATAGATATCTTCTGTACATCATAGCACCGGCATATACTTTGAGGTAACTGATCTGCGGTTGATCGATCAACGATCACGCCGAAACGAGCAATTCTAACCTTCGCATAATGCATCAATCGCGCCCTCGTTACCGACAGCTTTATCCACCTCAATGTCTTCCAAAGACGGACATCACTACTCTACCTCTCATCCACCTTTCGCCCTTTATGGGCATCGTTTCGTTCCTTGTCACCGAAGGATTTTCCTGTGACTGAGAAGGATAAAAAGAAAGAAGCTAAGGGGGTTGAAAAGCGAACCATCTCAAAGATCACACAAATGTTGGCAAGACGCCTGTATCTGGTTCCTGGATACAGCAAAAGATTGATTGGGGAGAAAAGGAGATTACTTTCGCACTTGTCTTAAGCCGATCTATATATATTAAAAATTAAGATTAAAGATTGAAGGTCTGAAATTTAACCAATCAAAATAAAAAAAGGGCTAAAATTTTTTTGTTCTCATTAATAGAATTTTAATCTTCAATCTCAATCTTTAATGTGTAATCTGATTCCAGTGATTTATTTACATCAATCGACATTTTATTTAAAAATCTTAATGTGAAAAAAAAAATAAAATCCACAATTCTGTCATCCAACCATTCTAATAACATTTAAATTTAAAAAATGCTGAGAGATTTTCCAAACACTTTCTGAACAATCAAGAAAGTTTATTTCTTAGCAAATAAATAACCGTGTTAAAATATTGTATAATAGAATCACAAGAAAGTTTAATATGATAAATGTCATTTTAAAACATTTTTTGGTTTTTAGTTACATTCATAAAGAATATCGCGCATTATATATTTTATCTTATTTTATTTTTTTCTCGACACACTACTATTTACTATTATTAAATAAATAGTACATAAATGTCATTTTCCGAAGAAACTTTTTTTTTTAATTCTTGTATTCGCCAAAATTAGAATTCGCTCTAGAATTTTATTTTGTTTAGATAAGTTTATACATTTCCTTTAGTTTGCTGTGTAAATAGGAACAGTAATACAGAACAGTAATACAGAGTTATAGTTTGGAGATACTTGGTGGCAGCAGAGTCTGATGGATGCTGATTTCACGATGAATTATGTACAGTATGATACGTTAGATAGATAGAGATTGTTTTGGTAGTTTGTATTAATTTGGACAGAATTATGTTTGATAGCGTACCGTTAATTATTAATTTTAATATGCGTTAATTGGAGATAAATTATTTTATGCATTCAAAACTCGGATTCATTTTAAACAATGTATATAATAATGTGGCATAATCTTTGGTGTAACATGCAGGTTGGATGTTGAATATGCTTTCCATATTTAGCCCTAACAAAGTGAGTCAAATGTATAACTAAAAAATAATAAAAACAAGCATTTGGAAGAAAATACCAATCACATAACATCTTTAGAAAATTAAAAAACTTTCTTTTATAACATTTCTTCTCTGGCGAATATCTTGGGATATACGAGCTAGATACATATGTATAACGCACTTTGTAAACTGTAAAAGTAAGTAGATTGTAGCTTCAAAAGTCTAATTGTAAGTTTAAAAGTAGTTTGCAATATCTTTATCATAGTTTTTTAATTTTGATAAGATTTTAAAATGCAATCAATATATTAATCTACTAATACCTACTCATTATATAATAATAAAACAATTCATTATCACGGTAAAGAAAATAACAATGACAATTAAAGAACGAAACAGATAAAAAATAAATGGTAAATACAACAATAGTAATATATTCAATCGATTTAATATTTCAATTTCGGTTTAATATTTTATTTTGTAAAATCTACCGCACAAGTTAAGTATAAAATCATACTTGAAGTTTTGCAAATCGTAATTTTGATACATTCGCATCGTTTACGAATTGATTGATTGTCTCATAATATTATCTGTTTAAAAAAAAAGAAAAAAAAAAGCCTAAATTACTACGTCCTCGATGTGCGGATCAATCCCACGACGCTATTACCTACAACCCCTATCACCTCTGGTGAATATCTTTATCCACTGCAGCTTTCTCAACGGCAAAAACGCCGGAGGAGGTGACGGGGATGCTTATCTTTGAAGCGATACGGCACTGTCAGTCTCAACAGATACCGGGGGAATGAGCGGGATCAGTGCCCATGGCAAACTCGTCGAAGTGGAAGTAGCAAAGGATGTATTATCCGAGAGGATCGAATTATCCTGTTCGTCATTCAAATTCGTTTAAGTTGCCCAGCTTTTCAACGACCGTGGATATCTCGTGAACTACGTCGGTAAGGAGAGCGATATCTTTCTCTAAGAGATCTCCCGTTTCAATGATCGGTTCTCCTCTTCGCCTTCAGAGAACGTCCTCGACCATAACAAGAGAACCGATCACAGCAATATAAATTATTTCTGTTAACGGAAGTTACATTCTTTGTACTTATTTTTTCACAAAGTAATACGCTTTGTTCTTCCTAATTTGAAACAACTTGCCGATGCTGATTTACAAATCATCTATCGCTGTCCAGATAATGAAAATATGTTTATATCTTTGTAGTCAATATGAAAATAATTAATTAGATTTAAATTTTTATTACAGTCTTCTATTTAATTTCGAATATTAATGTCTTCTATTTCAGTACAATAAAATGAATGTTACATAATAAAAAAGAAAATATACAGTACAGTGTCAATTTACCCAATTTTAAACAATAATGAATGAAAATCGAACAAGAAATGTTCAACATGACTGAGTGAAAAAAGTCATATTCGGTCAAAATAATTTTATCAATGATCTAATAATTATATTCTTTGAATTTATTTTTAAAATTAATATTAAATTGCTTGTAAATATAATTTGTAATATTGCTATTCCAGCTTTAGTTAAGATTGTGTTTCAAGACTGACAAATAATAATCGGTGCGCTTGAATAAATTTGCTTAAACCGGAAATTATAAATTCACACAAAAATATTATTAGACATTAAAACCTGTTTTGTAATTTTGTTTCTTTTTAAAGTAACAAAAATTATAACAATTATGATAATTATGAAAAATGTGACATAAAAATGATAAAAGCGTAAAGCGACGTTTTTCAAATTAAAGTTTTATCCTCGATTGATATCATAAATGTGTCTTGGCAACGGTATATCACTGTCGGGCGCGACCGTAGCTGCATTTTCTAAGAGCATCCGCAGGAAAGTGCACTAAATCACTCGAACTAATGAACGACGTCAGGCGCTCGCTCGCGCTCTCTCCGGTAAGCGTGCAGGAAGTAAAGCGAGATTCTTGAAAAGATCCTCGAAAGCTGAGTGGAAGAGGCGGCCGAGGGTATCGACTTAATTATACGATGATGAAAACTCGAGATACTACCAATGTCCATTCCAATACAAGTGGCAGTCCTTGAAATTCTAGTTGGATGACCGATCATTCTCGTTAAATTTATTTCTTGCTGGAGATTTTATTTGCAGGACACATTTTAAGCAAATTCAACGAAATAGACCTTTTGAGATTCATTTTAGAAAAGATATAAACCATGTAAAAAAACACATGCAAATTATGTAAAGAGATGTAATAATAATTGATTTTTAGTTTAACACACTAATAAAGCGTATACCGACATACTATTATCGAATATGTACGTAAGAAATTCATTTACCAATCTCAAAAAAACCATTCTGTATATGTTTTTATAAAATTAAACTCGTTTAGTTTATCCTCAAAAATAAATCTCTCTTGTATAAAGTTTAATAATTAGTTTCGATCTCGACCGGTGCTTTTTCAATTAATGACGGTAGTGTGCATGTAGAATCTTTATTCATTCATGAACAAATTATCTACCAATATACTATCTACCAATATACAATCTCTATCCAATATACTTTCTCGTTCCATCCAAAAATTGTCTATCTTATGTTTCTTTGCACAATAGGGAAAAAAATCCAATTGTGACATATTTTCCCCCACATTATAATTGTATTAAATTTACATTTGCATTGAATATATCTTTTTTCGCATTTCAAATTAATATTCAGAAGTTTTATTTGCGTAAAATAAACAGATGTAAATGTAATAGATCGCATAATTTAAATTTAATAGAACTTATTGATAATCACAATTTGAAATAGTCCGAGAATAAATTTAATTAAATACGAAAATTCCTAATTCAATCAAAGGATTTTTTGTGCTTAAATACTTCTTGTGTGAATTTATATGTACATATCTGATTCTGCAAACCACGCGACGAAATCTTTTTTGTTTTAATGCTAATATCTGCTTCGACTGAAAAAAAAGGATTTTTCTTATTTAATTAGATTTTTCCCATTGGTCTATTTCAAATTGTAATTATTTATACACACCAAACGTTCTTTTAGTTATTAGTTATCAGTTCTTTAGTTACTGATTGTCGGGATAAATATTTTGCCTTGGTGGTCGAATAGTAAAAACGCCTACACGAAATAAGGAAAGTTCGAATGCCTGCTAAGGAAATATTTTATTCAATAAAAAATTATTCACAAATTTAAGATTCTTATTAACATCAGATTATTAATATTCTTATAAAGGTGCCCATGGCATCAAAAATTATAAAATTGCTTGCCAATTTCATAAGTGAAATTTATTACCACTCTGGATCTATTCATGATTACATTTCAAAACCGAAAAGTATTTCGGCGTGCGGTTTCACAAATAAATACATATGTAAATTTATACTAAAATATTTAAGTATTAATAAAACCCGTTAAGCACCAATAAGATTATAAGATCTGCTTCAACTGGAAAACAGAATTTTTCATATTTAATTAGAACTTATTAAGTTAAAATTATTAAAATGGATTAAACTTATTACTTATAAGGTAATCGACCCAGTCGCGTTAATCAAAACGCTTGACTTTGCAAATTTATATTTTTCAGATTGAAAAGTGAGTAACTGTTATTTTAGGTTATTTTAAATTTTTTGTGAAAGCGTAAAATACTCTAAAATTCTCATACCTACTGCCGTTGTTGAGAAAATCGTTCGTAAGAATTAGAAGGCACAAATGTATGAGTTATTGCCATGCTACGGTTTGCCTAATAATCATCATGGATGTGTGCCATAAATCGCCATACGTGTTTAACTATCGCATACATAAATGATGGAATAATTCAGACACAAATATATATATATATATACATTATAATTATATATTTTATAATTTTTTATAAAATATATAATATATATAATATAATATATGTATATAATACATATATATTTTTATAATTTTTTATATTTTTTTTTAGAATGTCATTATTACAAATTTTCAATAAATATTAATAGCTGTTTCAACAGAAAAGAATTGTAAAATTAGTTTTTATTCGAATAGTGCCAATCTCTATTCTAGATGCAGTTATCGACATAGAAATAATCTAGTGATCGACATTCTATGACGATTACTGGTTCAGAATGTCTAGATAATAATAATTACGAATCTAATTTTTATTTGGATTTTGAATATATTATTATTCGATTTACAAGAATTTTTTTCAGTCACCTAGTCCCAGTAATCGACAGATATGGCGATTATTCGAACTACGTGCTTCGGTGAACCTGTGTGTGTCACGTAAAAAAAATTATGAAATTTGTATGAAACAATAATTTGTGATGGTGTACGTAAAACTACGAGCTCGATTTATAACTCAAAGGTCAATTTACGTTGCTAAAACACCAAAATCACGCGAAATATCAAAATGTCTCTTAAACTCACAATAAAGCATTTGATCAAAATCACGCATAAGCTCGGCTGCACATTATTTAATCAATAGTGAATTCATATACTTACAAGTTTCATAATGTAATACAACATTAAATACTTGGTACCAATAAAAATATCAGTAAGCCGCACGATCGACAGAAAGCACTAAAATATGTCTTTAATATGTAAACTTAGCGATTACTGGTACCCTGACGATTTCTGAGCCAATTACCTTAATAAAACTATTTTGCTTTTTTAAATATCCCTTCTTTTAAATTTTTTCTTCTTTATTTCTTAAATTTGTGCAACCAACTATATTTAAAATTTTAAATACAATTATTTTCTTATTTTCTCTGTTATTAAATAACTTGAATATTTACGGTTAGATATTGTTTCTCAAAATGGAAAAGTAGACAAAAGGTATTCTTCCATAATCCAAGAAAATCTCTTCAAATATAGTCTCTTATAGAAGAAAATTACAATATAAAACAGTTTAATTTTATTATCGAAAATAGGTTGAAGTATTATTCATAACAGCATTAAACATTTTAGTACTACGTTATGATTATTTCTGCTACGTTTACTTTTGTTATTAAGATTATTGAGATATTTCCAATTCATTTCTACATTTTCTATATTATAATGGTATTAAAGTTCCATTTTATATGTCAAAGACTGACATGTTTCACAATATAGGAAGACTTGGAAACGAAGCAACCAACATTCGCATGACAGCGTCGTACGATCTCACGATGGAAAACGTTTATCACGTTCGCGGACGAATATCTTCGATGACGAAAAACCGTGTTTTACGCGTCGCAAAGTTTCCGGGAAATACGAGAAACGAAATTCACGCGATGCCGAGAATTTACCGAGTAAATGCGGCCCGATCGGCTGATTGATTTTACCTCTCAAATCGCATCGTAGCTCGGTTATATTCGATTCGACCTTGACCGAATTACGTGCTCGCATAAGAGAAAACGACAATTCGGAAAAAAGTTTCTATGCAAAAGAAGATGCACAATGTTAAAGAAAAGGATTCAAATATTTATGAACACGTAATGCACTCGCTGAAAGATAGAATGAAGGAGTATCATTTAATATATATATCAAACTTCAAAGTTCTTCACAAATGAAAAGGTTACATATATATGTATATAACTTACTTATATCTATCATGAATAAAATTGCTAATTTAATCACAAAAGTTTCTATTGCTTGAATAAATTTTTTCGAAAAATTGTTCTTCTTGTAATTTGAAATATATAAAAAGAGGTACGACTTTATAATAAGTTTAATAAAGCAGATATTTAACTATTCACATTGTACTCTTTTTAATGTAGCTTTGATAAAAATTTGCTAATCATCAAGAATACAGAGTGGATACTAAGTAGGGTAAAAGCAGGGAATATGAAATACCAGTTTTTAAATTAATATTATGTCGATATAAATGCATATGAAGACTTTAAATTTATGCAGAACTCTTGAGGAATACGTGAACTACATCCAATAAATGAAAGTCGCCAAAATTTAAATTCAACGTCAGTATTAATAAAAAAGTGATGAGTGTGAAAATGGGGGATTTAAAAAACGAAATGTAACATGAAATATCGATCAAATTTAGCGAATAATAGTAAATAAAGTAAAAATTTCTTTATTTATGTAAACTGAGATCAAACACAATTAAAAAGTTCATATTTTTATTGTACACTACGTAAAAAACAAAATTAAAATAATATTATTGGATATGGACAATAAAGATCAAAATTAAATCTTGAATTATTATTAATTACTATGTAAAATAAATTATATACTACACACACATTATCCAAACAAGAATTACCATTAAAACCGTCAAAAATTATATTCACAAACTTTTGTTGACTAAGTCCTTTTCATTCCTTTGAATAAGCTTTTTACGTTCTCTTAAATTTTCGAAGCTTTTCTTTATCATCCCGTATACCTTCGTGTAAGAGATGAAAACGAGACGAAGGGATACCTGCAGGTAGCAGCTGCACTTTAGAAAAACGGAAGGGAGATCGACTGCTCGAACGACACGTCTCGCCCTTTGATACTTCTCGAGAACGTTTCCGTACGCTTTGGCAATCCTCTCGATCTCTCTTGTAATGTGAAGGGCTTCTGAATAAACGTTGAAGATGATAGAAACCCTAACCCTGCTGATCGAGTGACAAATCTCATGTGTACGTATAATAATACAATATAATAATATAACATTATTATTCAGAGTACTTTGTAGTAAGATATGTTATATTATTTGTATAGATATTATCTAGAGAATTTTATCTTTAATCTTTAAAGAGAGAGAGAGCGTTTAAAACAATCTTACAATTTTTCTTCAATAAAATTTGTTGTAATTCGTTATCTCATTGTACTCTTTGCCCCAAAATATATATTATTTCAGCGTCATGAAAGTGGCTTTCCCGTAAAGATTAATGAACATATGTATGAAAATAAATTAGGAAACTCAAATAATTAATAAATGTTTGGTGATTTATATGTCATATATAGGATGTTTAACAACACAATCTTTTAAACACTTCCAATAATTAAAACAAAAGATTGAAAAGTGAATATTTATCTTTTCATGCGGTCTACAATATGAGATAAAAAATGTAAAAAAGTTTTCTTTTATAGAAAAATCAAAGTTATCTTAAATTTTTTCAATGGCATCATACAATTTTTTTCATTATATTATATATAAGATTATTATGTGTCCATTGTGTCCTGGCAGTGCTTCGAAATAAAGGAGAGGATTTGTATTGGTGAAGTGCTTACCATCTCTCTTATTATAAAGTAATTTATTTTTTAAATTCTTATAATTTATACAACGTTTTCTATCTTCTTGATCTTTTTCGATATTTTTAAATTAAGGGGAACAAGTTTGGATGCTTTAGTTAACTACATTCTGTCGCCATATTGTTATGTCAAGATTCAGATTTTATTAAATATTTAAATGTTTCTTTTTCTTCCTATTCCTACAAACATATAAATTTTTAAATAATTATACAAGCACTTTGGCGCCGCTAAGTTTTCGAATAAAGTGCCTTGGCTCCGCTAAGGCACAACTATACTACTGCTCTTATACGTATCTGATATTTTTAATAAAACCGCATCTTTTAGAAAAATGCGATAATTCGTGTTTGTTTAAAATTTCCATTATCGTTTACTGCGGGCACTTATAGCAAAGAACTTAGCTAACTTCGAGACCGGAGATATCAATCTTCCGTGCAGGAATATTTCTCCGAGGTGAGTTTCACAGGAAGAAAGATTTCAAACTATGTATGGCGCCTTATCGATTTTTCATTACTAGTTTATCTTGTGCTTTATTGACTGAAAACTTCGTTAGAGCAGGAGTTAGCGGACGGGCATACCTTTGACTTTTAACGAAATTGCAATGGCGATCTAATTATTACGGGGATGCGATTAAATTTCTTAATCACAATAATCGCATCTGAACTATGCGCAAATACTTATAGAATGCCAATTTGCAAATCTTATTTTAGAAACTAAAAATCAAAGATTTTATTAGTATAAGAGAACCGAGCTGCAATTTTTAAATATTTGTTAAGTTCTTCAAGTATTTGAAAGTGCAGACCGTTTTCTTTTTTTAAATAATCTTAATATATTGTTTATTATATGATATACCTTTTTTATTCACACACATGTAACACACTGTAATTGTAATACATATTTTAATATTTTCGGTATTATTAAATATCTTCTACGATAATTATTATTGATATGTTCCTTTCCAATATGTATGGAAACTAACAATATGCACAAATCAATTTCCACAATGATAAATTCAATGGGTGAAAAAAACTTTATATTTACATTAAAAATATCGTATTTAAAGTGTTAATACATAAATGATACCTGCTATTTCGAACACGTAGTGTTAAACTTATTTCGGATGTTAATATTTTGATTTTTTTCAACTGCACGTCTCTTTCGCAAACAATTCAAGAAAATCGCTTTGCTTTTTAATAAAAGGGGAATCTTTAGCTTCTTAAGAAAATGTAATCATTACGAAAAAAATCTTAAATAATTTCAAATTTCAAATTTTATTTGAAATTGTTATATATTGAATATTATTAGAAAGTATGCTCAAGACATATTTGAAAAATATATTTTAACTTAACAGATTTTCTGCTGAAACAGGTTGCTTCTTTTTAATAATAAAAAATCTTACAAATTATTGAAAAATATTTACTTTACTCAAATGTCGCAAATAATAATTAAATTTATATATATATATATATATATTTATAAAAAGTTATTAAATACTATTTAAAATTAAATATTTTTTTGAAATATTTTTATAGATTATTAAAGAAAATATAGAAAGAAAATATAAGTATATACATACATATATCTCGCAAAGAAAAGAATGTAGAAGAAGATATTTTAAAAAATGTGGAACAAAGAAAAATCGTAGCTATACTACATTCCTTGTATACATAAATTCAAATTAAAGCAAAAGTTGCCTGACCCTGGAAAGTAACCGCGTTAATATTACTGGAAATATTGTTAGTGGATAATAAGGATCTCGCATGGCCAAAAATACAGTGTTTCCGGCAGAGTTGCACTCGATCCAGCAATAATTCACCATCGATTTCGAGATAAACATTGCGTGACGGCGATGGAACGCGGATACCTGACCCAGATTCAGATGCAATTACATATATGTACACATGTAGATTCGCACACATACTCGCCTTAGTATAATTATCGACGGCGCTTATCGTTCCGCCGCGCTCGAGATTCCCAAATTTAGCTTGCGAAATTAATTGCAAAAATTGATCTTCTCTCTGCAGCGCGGCGATAACGTTGCTCGTGATTAATCTAATAATATACGTACGTACAACTGACCATTAAATTCCCGGTAATTCAATATAGTAACCATCGAGTCCCAATCAAACTTACCTGAAACAAGAAATAGAACATATATTAGTACAAAAATAATTCTTATATTTTGCCTTTATTACAAAGGCTAATGTAATTTTGCGTCAATATCCATAAGTTTTAGCTATTTATATGTTATAAATAAATTTTCATTCATTTATTTATTGTTAATTTATACAATAAGAATAATTTGGACAATTTGATTAATAATTTGACTTGTGAATTCAATTCACAAAAAAGTGATACCTTAAAATTTTTACACAATGGTATCAAAATGTATGTTTATTATTAAAACATTATTTCTGCCTCAGAATAGCTAAATGTGATATTCAATTATTTTATATTACATTTTATATATTTTATTATATAGAATCTTACAATTAAACATTAAGAAAATGTATAAATAAATTATATTACTTTTATTTCTCAACTTATTTTAAACTATCTTATCACGATTATATTTTCAGCTTTAATTATTTAAGTGTGTAATATATATATATATATATAATATTATTATAAAGCATGAGAAATAATAAAAAAATTATTTATTAAACATATCATAACAGAAAGAAAAGCAAACGAGGGTAATGGAAGACGGTTGGTTTGACATATATATATTTTTTAGACATGCTACACACGCGTTATACGTATCGTGTAGGCATGCACTCGAGGAACTGCCGTGAGATAAAAGCGTCATAAATGTTCGGGTTCGATCGCGCGGCTGCTGATACTAAATGCGTGCCGTCCATGGATCAACGCAGGCATTACACGTATGCAAATTATCACGTATCGCCATTAGATTACTTAAGCGCAATTAGTGTCGCATGAGGCGCGTGCACGGTATCCTAATTGCTGCGATCGCCAAGCCACTTTCAACGCGATACAAGCGCTCGAAAAAGATTATCCTCGATCCACGGTTTTCGATAAGCCACTATTTGATTGACGATTCCTTCAGTAATATATCACTAGCATGATATGGAAACATCCAATGTCAATTAACGGCTAAATAAAAAATAAATATTTTATGTCCTTAGTAATTTCCTCCCTTTGCTTACAGTTCATAAGAAATTTATTTACACTAAAGATATTGATTTATACATTAGGAAAAGTATTTTTTTTTTAATTTATATATTGATCAAAAAATAAATCATGTTATCCTGCATATAAAGTTGCAGAAAAAAGGAAATTTAAATATAATTGAAAAGATTGATACTGTCGAATAAATAAAAAGAAACGTTTCTATACATTTCCTTGACGTAATAAAAACTGATAAATAACGATTAATCCTAAAATAGTTGGAAAATTTGGATTAAATTTAACACGTTTCACTTGTTCCAAATGGTCCATTCAAATCTTTTTATTAATTTTATTAATTAAGCACAAGATGAATATGTTAGGAAATAACACAAATATACATAAAATGTATAATATTTATTTTTATATACGTAAAATAATAACGCGAAAATATAAGAGCAGAGTTTGTAAGTAAATTGGGGAAACGTATTAGGTGTTGGAATTAATTCGTAGCGTTTTTTAATGAAAGAATGTTATTTATTTCACATGAGCATTAAAAAATACATTAATGAAAGTACTTCCCATCTCTTGTAAAACGCTACGAATTAATTCCAACACCTAATATTTCTATAGAAAAATTAGCATTTATAACATATATATTAAATTAGCACATTTCAGTAAAATTAACATTTGTAATGTGTTAAATTACATTTTATTTATTAATATTAATACAAAAATTTAAAATACATTTGCTTATGTTAATTGTTTACTTATTCATAAATTACGTCAAATTAACATTCAAATACATTAAAAATTTAACACAAAAAATGTTATCGATTTTAGCACAAGTACAAAATATTTGTTTCTATGTCTTTGTACAGTATATTAATTTAAGAAAAATCATTATCTGTTTATCATTCCTCTCTATTTTTTCTTTGAGAGCTACCTCAGTTTAATGGAACTCGCGGCAACTAGCCGATTCGTCCTACATCATTGTCATCTGAGTAGATTCATTCCTCTCGTCGGAAAGTTTAGGAGATGCTAAGGATGCAAAACGAAGCTGACGTGAAAAGAGACGCGGATATCGACGTTGATCGCCCTGGATCGGTTGAAGCGGTGGATGGAGAAGGCGTGAGAAATTTCAGTTTTATAGTAGTCTGAAAAATTGTCGTCCGTATTTGGCTAGCATGAAAAATCACCCGGAAAACCCGGAAGATCTCCATTCGATCGACATCTATCACTAGTATGTCAAACAGCCTTCTCTAGTTATGCAACAGAGATTAGAAAATTACAGAGTTAAATTTAAATTTGTCCATATTAAACATATATGAAATATTATATTGCGGTAAAAAAGCTCTATAATAAGTTTAGTATGAATATATGTTATGTGTATTTCGTTACTACAAAAATATAAATTATATTTAAATAAAATTATGTTTTACTGAATAAAATTAAATTGCGTAAAAATTTAATGTTTTTATACTCTAATCCAATAAAATAAATTAATTAATATGAATCTGTTGAACACATGAATGTATTTATCGAGTTTAATTGAAATAAATAGGATACAGGATACTTTTATTGCTAATCAATTCATATTTAATAAAATAAGTAATTAAAAGCTGTTTAAACGTATATATTAAAAAGAGAAAAAATTAATTAACAGATTTTTTTTTTATTTTACTTCGAAAGTATAAACTCTACTCTCGTTCTTTTTTACCTTACAGATCAAATATTTAAACGACCCGTTACCGATCAATAATCGGTAAACTTTTGAATAATTATAACGTGAGGATGATATATCAACGACAATCTAATTATATATTATAGGCCGGATCAGGCAGCCAGAAAATTGGAACCGGCTCCATCAGAGATACGAAGATCAATTTTACTTTCCTCCATCCTCCCTAATAATTTGTCTCGTTTCTCCCTGAATTTTCGTTGAACAACAAGAGACATTCTTGAAATATTATTACCATAATTAAAAATAATTAGTACAAACAAAAATATATTGAAATGATCATTGTTACGTAGAAGTTACTAAATTCCTACCTTTTATTATATATTCTGTATAATTCCAATTAGTCTGCATATTTTATAGAAATTATTATGCATTAAAGTTAATAAGATTTAAAAAATTTATACATTCAAATATTATTTAAACAGATAATAATATTTTTACAAAAGTATAAAAATATATATAATGTGTGTGATTACATAATTTTAGGAAAATAAATAATAATTAGATCATTTTTCTTTTTCCGAAATACATGAAATAAATCTCTTAGCGCAATATAGTTGTGCATGAAACAAGAAATATATAAAACTCATTATGATACATTTATTATTAAATATAATAAATATTTCATAAATAGATTACATTTTTTTTTTATTTAACATAAATATAAAATCTATTTTTTATATTGTGCATATTATTATTTATTGAAATCACTGATATTATTATTCAATGAAAGTTCGTAGTTTATTTAATATTGTATATTCTATATGATATTTTATTAGACTAACATACAAGAATTTTACATAATGCTATTTCAACAAGAAATGTTGAATGATAAAGCAAATTTTTTTAAACAGTAACGAGAACGAAGTCGCGATAAAGAGCCTCTCGAAAGTTTACGCCATTTTTCCGGGAAATTTTCGATCCTCCCTTCCGTCGATGGCATCTCGACACCGACGATTTATAGCGGCGCGGACGAAAGTTTGTGCATAAATTTCATGCCGATTCGAAGCTCCGGCACGTTTCCCTCTTTTTGAGTTCTAGGCTTTCCGTGACCCATCATAATTATAAGGAATGACTAATGTGTTATCCCTTGTCAGTCGATTATAATTTCTCTAAAAACGCATCCATGTTTTCTGTGACCTGTTAACCTTTTTAAAATTACAACAAAGTAATTCTTCTTTATACCTTATCTGGATCATTAAACAATTTATCAAAATTTAAAAAAATTGATTTAATTATCGATTTGTATTCATTTCGACTCTTTTGTATATTTTATTTATATAAATGTTTTTTTTTTGTTGCCTCTTCTTACATTACAATTTTAGTATAACTGCAATATAAATAAAATATATTGTATAGATACATGTTATTATATAAACTGTTTCTAAAGTATGTAATAAAAAAGCATTTCTTAAATAGTAAAATCGAAATTATATCGCATATAATTATAGCGCTTTTAATCAACATACAATTAAATTATTCAAAGAAATTTTCAAAGATAGAACAATTAATTTGTTTCAAAACATTTAATTATTCATTGAATAAATTATGAGCTATCTAAAACTGGATCAATATATGGCCAGTGTGATAGGTAACTATTAATATCCACTTCACTGACAATTAACATTCACCGGATAGATGTAAATATGGTTTCAATATATCTGTCTATGTATATTAATAGAGATAAATCGGATAAATAATATTGCATATTATATATACACCATCCTACGCGCAATTTAACGACTACGTAATCAGGAACAAGATAAGAAAAAATAAAATAAGAAGTAACGCTCGCGCAATTTTTCACACTTACCGACTTCTCATATTTATTGTGCTACAACCACAAGATTATGTAAAGCAATATGCATGAAAATAACCTGGCTAATAAATACTTAAGTTAATTTTGCGATGAATAATGTATTTTTAAAGATGATCAAAAATCTTTTAGGCAGATTTCCGCGCTAATATGAATAATGATGATAATAAATAATGAGAACTGTTCATAGTTTATGAAATTTCTCATCGATAACAAGGGAGAGGGCAAAGTTGTCGGCTCGCATTATTTTTTGCGTGATCGTCGCGCTCTTCGGCGTCGGCGACATTGACGGATTGTCGGCGACATCAATAATAAAATAAAAGCGAGTGGCGAAAAAAATGGAGACCCGCTGGAAATTGATGCATGGAGTCGAACGGTCCGTTGAATCGTGGACGGTGTGATTCCGTCATCGAAAAGGTATAATTCCGAGTGAACCGCACTTCTGGCTAGTAGCGAGAAAAGCTTTCACTTGTTACAAAATCAATTTCTCGCACGAAATATCTGTCATCGCCGTTTGGCCGTTGCTTTTTATCATTGCGAAATTAAATGCTGCAAACCAGAATATTGTCGAATTATAAAGTCAGCAGCTCGAAAATTTTGTACATCACAGAATCGATTATTATGTTAAAAAGAATTTAAAATTTCATGAAAAATAGGAAGGAAAATAAATGTAATTCTCAATAATTTTTTGAATTAGATTATTCTAGCAAGAAGCATCAAATATACGGTCGACGTTGAATATTTGTCTAAAATAATATCTACTTCCATATAAATTTTAAATCTTTCAATCAAGATTTTTTTTAATATCAAATCAAATCGAATCGAATCCGAATCGAATCAAATTATTATTGCATAAGCTGTAATTAATAATTATTGTTAGATTGATTTTTAACATTTAACTAATAAAAAATTTCTGTACAAGAAAAATATTAATTTCTCTAAAGTCAGTTTAAATATGTTTAAATATTTAACATAAAACTGATAAAACATATTAACATAACATTGACAAACTTATAATTTAATAAAATACAGGACATATATTGTATTAAAAATTGTAAATAAAACTGTAGTTACAAATTAATTTAAAAAAAATTAATTTAAAAAAGTTATTGAAAATTTTCGCATAACGAAGTAACTTTCTTAAAGAATTTTAGATTTAAGTATGACGGAAATAGTTGGACAACATTATAAATTTATTATTACAATTCGTATTAGACAAGAATAAAATAATTAAAAGAAATAAACCTATTTTCGGTAAAAATTAATCTATTAGTATTTAAATATTTCAGAGTGGATTTATATATTCTATTTCTTTTAATTGATATAAATTTGTTTTACATTTTCAATCAATATTATTGCGTAATTGTTCATATTCTTTGTGTATAGTATTCCCCAACATAATACCGATCCCGACGCGAATTATCATAATATTATATAGCTTAAGGGTTATTATATAACTAAAAAATTACTTAAAATTGATTAATTCATTTAATAACAAATAGAATTGCATGTCTGTTAAAGAGAATATACTTTAATATATTATCGACACATCACGTAATACGATATATTTCCGCCCATATACGGATATCTCATTTCTCACTCACCTAATTGATTTGCCTAATTGAATGAGCTTTCAACAAACGGCGGTTAGATGTGAGCTTCGGACATGTAAATGTAGCAATCTCCTTTATTTATGAAATATAACGTCGTTTTATCGTACGATCGCTATTTTTGATGAAAATATTTTTGGGGCAAAATACTTTTAAATAAAACTGTATCGATAGATTGCAAATTGATAGTATAAAAAATAAAAATATAAAATAATAATTTAGAAAACATAATTATTTTTATTCTTTAAATATTCCTTGATAATTCTTCAAAAAATTAATAAATTCAACATCTGTTTTATACTTGTATTTTAGAATTTTAATTTAAATAAAAATTACTCAAGATTAAAAAGCTTAAATTAAAACAAAAGTTTTTAAATTTTAGAAACTTTATAAAAATTTAATTTAAATATACATAAGAAAAACTGGTAACAAAATTTAATTTAATAACAATGCAATTTTTATATACAATTAATTAATTAGTGATTAGGAATAAATTAAAATAGCTATAGAGCAAGTTACATATACATCGTATTATCTTTCTTTGTTTGCCTTTTATAAATAAAAATCAAGATTCAAATTTCACACAGTCTGAGATTTTTCATATCAACGTCAATAGGATAAACAAACTATTCCAAAAATATATTCTGTTTAGCATTAATACAAATTCAGTTGATTTTTTTGCACGATCGAATTGTATTAAAATGCAAAGTGTGTTCAGATTTTAAAATGCAGATTGCACTCTTTAAATTTAAGGTTCTTCGCCAGAGGTTTCCACTTTCTGTTAAAAATAATAAAAATAGTTATTGAAATAAAAGACTATCAAAATGTCAATAAAAATGTAAAAAATGAATTTTTAATAAATGAATAAATTAAATATAATTGAATAATATTCAACTGTTGCATATCAATACATCTCGATGTTCACAATTTTTACAACTAACATGTTTCGTTTTGTGTATCTTAATTAAAACAAAGGGGCAGAATAATTAAAAAAATAATAAATATTACTACAGGCTTCGCAAAATAACAGTTAATGTAATATTTCAACAGTCATAATGAAATATATGGTAAAATATAATTAAGATCATATCAAGACATAAAAATTTTTTTGAAAAACTATTGAATCTATATGATATATAACATTTTGTTTTATTACATCAATTCTTGTGATAATAAAATTCGATAATAGGAGATGTAGAGAAAAAAGCTAATATATCGGCATCTGCCAAGCAGATTTGCATGATGTTAATTACGACGTAGTAATTAGGAAAACTTCAACATCTCGCTCCCTCACACTAACGCAGTTTCAATGATCCGCTTAAAATTTTAGGAGGATTTATTAGTTTCGGTAGTAATTTCATTATGGAGAGCTTTCGAGTTTCACCGACATTGGTGGCTGCATATCACTTTCACATTAAACACGTAATTAACCATAATTAGCCAGTGAATAAAAATGAACTATTCTCGTCAGTATCTCATAAATTGAATCTAGGTTAACACAATAGCTATTCTATTTATAATTGATATGTTGAACATTTAAAATATGAATCATACTTATATTACAATATAATCTTAATAAATTAATAATTAGAAAGCAGCGATATTTATTATAATTTTATATGTAATTTTTATGTAATTTTAAACTCTGCAGTCTCTTCCGTCTGTAATCTAGGTCTCTTTTAGCACACAAACAAAATTTCACTCTCAAATTTCTCCAAAATAAAAAAGGGCGGAATCCCCTTCTAAAATATCTTGTAATATCTATTTAATAATATAATCGAAAAATATTGAAAAGTAACTCTGAATGTTTTAAAATTCTGTGAAAGCTAGGAATAGCAAAAAGATTTGGACCGAATCGAGACCCAGATTGCTAGTTTTCTTGTTCTTGATATACGAAAATGAAAGATCTATTTCGAGAAATTAGATAGCGCTCCTTATTTCAAAAATGATCAACTCAAAAAATGAATAATATGATATAAATTTATATCAATAAGAATAAATCTAATTAAATAAAGTTTTTAGAGAAGAGGGAAGGGGAAAAATTATTCTTTAATTTAATAAAAGATTACTGACTAATCAAATTATATTGGCAAAAACTTTTCTTAGAAATATTATTAAATATCATTGTCATCATTTTTGTTTTGAAAATCATTCTTTCTTAAGTTGTGACAATTTTAATATCCTACAAAGTTATAACAAATATAGAATTCAGTAAAGATGACAATTCAAAATATCACTAATAATTGATATTTACATTGATTACAATATTTAAATGTAATATATCTGCAATTTCTTCGTCAAATTTCGATCACCCAAACTATTAAATCTAAAATGTTTTCTGTAGAAAACTTTCTTTCTTATATTTATAAAACTGACAACTCGAATGTGTCACTCTTGTAGAATTTATTATGATCTCTTAGAAAACTTTAAGAACGACACAAATGCTATTTGGCGGACAAGCTGTGAAATTAAGTTACTTTACTTTTGATAGAGTAATCTTTACCTAACTCATTCATGATAATAACTAAAAAATCATACTTTTTAGTTGTGTTACTTTTGAAGTAAAAAAAAACAATATCATGTGTTTATCATATTTCATAATTAAGTCTATAAATTCGTGTAAGCGAATCGCATAATTTACTACTATTTCCGTTGATAGATAATTGAATTTTCTCGATCTCCGTAAAAAATAAATACAGATTCCGTATCAATTTTCCTTTAAGTACATAACTGCTCGAGCTACAAGCTTTAAAAAAAGAGACTTTCTCTTTAAATGGTCAATCGTCTTTCTTTCCGTTATGTATAACATAAATCGACATCAATTGAATTTAAAAGAGTACATTTCTAGTTGCGAGAGAATTCTCAAGATATCATTTCAGGTACGTAAAATGTTTATGAAGCTAACGAACGCGAGAAATGATATTCACCATTTAACAAACGCCAATCTGTGACGTCTCGTCCGCCAATTAGAGTGGATTTTCAGACTCGAACGAAATACACGTCGTAAATATCTAATGGGCACAGCATTATCCTCTAACTGCGCGTATTTAGCGTTGCGATTATAAAGCCGCCTGCAACGGGTGTCGTGACGTTTACTGAAGCGACTTGTGTTTCCGTCTCACGTACAAAGCGGTTTATTTCGTGCTAGCGTTCTTCGTCGTGGGCTTAATTAAGGTCATCCGACGCTCGTACACCCGCGAAGAAGAGGCAGCTTTGACGAACGCACGCGCACTCGCGCGCGTGACAAGCTATCTGTGATTAACGGTCGAACAAGACAAGACATGATGGAAGATAAAAGATGCCACCGAGGATAATGTACTCAAGCGAGTATACATTTCTAATCTCCTTCCGAAGATGTCAAATTGTATTGACTGATATTCAGCACTTACAGTTACTTGCTTTACTTCATTTATTCTACCTCAATTATAACTTGACGACGATCATAATAATTGCATTGCTTTATTGTGTTTTACTTTTTTGATTAAATTGCGACCATGTGGTTTTCCTCGGATGGACTCATTTGAAAATCGGTTCTAGCTACGCAATTGAGTTGGGCTCGGAGTTGGGGAAAAAAACGTTTTTTTCCCCCTTTTGTTCATGAAAGTCGGAAAAAACTTTTATTCACCTATGAATCATGACACGAAAAAAAAAATAACTTGATGTGGATGTGATAAGTTTTTTTATAATTTTTAATTTTAAAGTTTATCTGTTGATGAAGGCTCAAACTAGAACCGAAATGTTTGATCGTTATTATACATTTTTATATTTGCAATTTTAAATTGCGAAAGAGTAAAATTTATCTACAAAGGTAAGTAAGCATTAACCGCAATTCACGCTTACTTGAGAATCATTTTCTCCTTCTTGTTTATTAAATGTTAAACAAGAACAAATGTGGATGATCATGAGTGCATGAGCATGAATCGGACCGCAATCGGACAATTATCTTCTGCAATTGTCTACTTCTATCTCCCTCTTTGTTTTAATTCGTTTCAAGATAAGGACACAGATCGAAAAAGCACACAGATTTTCGATATTTTGTATCGAATTATATGAATCAAAAGTACGCAGTATTACAACGATATTATATTGATTAAAAATGATTGAATACGAAATATCAAAAGTCTATACTCCTCCGCACACCCCTAGTTGTCGCCTCTTTCATTCTTCTACTTCTTCTTCAGCTGTATGCTCCAAAATTCACTGCCAGTGTTGAAAACCTATAGTGCATGTAACATAAACTATAGCTTTTCAGTGCTGACTAGTGATAGTGAATTTTGAAGACACAGCTTTGTATCAAATCATAGATTCGATATGCTATAATACGTTGACTTATAGAAACTCAAAGTTTGGATACAAATATCGAAAGAATAATTATTTTAAAATGATGAATTGTATCGCAATAACTATTTCAAGATTCCTTTCTCGCATCTTTTATCTTCCTATCGCCAATATTTTATGTCAGAATTCAAATTCAGACAGCTAATGTATATCATATCTAAATTAGAGAATTAGCATATTCAACACATCTCAATACGTCCGTATTATACTGTAATATTATATTTATCACATTATGTTTCAATGTTAATCACACATGACAAGATACCGCTTGTACATTTATCAAAGAACTTATTTGGCTACTCCAACAGCATGGCAGAACTTCGAAGAGGAGTTGCAATGATTAAAGGGACAAGCTGAGGGAGAGGACATTCTCGCTACACTTACGACGAGCATGATAAGCTATGCAAATTATATAGAACATACTACAACATGTGATACATGAGCAGACTGAATCATCGTATTGCGTATTTACAAAGCTGGTATTTTAATTAAAATCATATTAGATAAATTTATTGTAGAACTGAAAAATAGAAAATACAAAACAGGTAAAAAAAACAGAGGACTATTGAATTAAAAAATAATTTTTTCCATTTTATGAAGAACTTAACTTTTTTAGTTGATCACTTTTGAAGTGAGAGAATTACGTGTTAAATGTACTGACACGCTCTACATTTACATAAATATTTCGTATTAATCGTTTATACATTGTTTTAAATAATTTATTTCTCTGTTCATTTATTTATATAAATATAAATACTTCTATCATGTTATTGAGCAATTAATATACAAAAATATGAACGTCATTAAATATACATTGTATAATTACAATAAAAATTCGTATTGTTTAAATTAATCTAACAAGTTTGTTCTCTTATTTTTATTGTCTTTTTAACAGGCATTCGTTCGATTTCGCTTTATACTTCTTCTTGAAAACGACGAAGCTTCGTCCGAATTGAAACGGGGATTAAATGCTTGCGAATGGTGGAAGGGAAAGTAACTCTTCGGAAAACTTTCCGGGCACGAGGATAAAGAGTATAAAGGACTATAAGAAGAAGTATTTCTAGATGAGAGTAGCAATCTATCCACAAAAGGGGACCGCACGCTCGATCAGACGAGGTCTCTCGACTCTATTGTCGCAGATGCTGAATCCGTTTACGGCGATTTAATTGAGCCAAACTAATCAACTATTCAAAAGCATGACTACGAAAGACACGAACGCTCGACGTATTAAAAAAAAAAAGTAAGTTCATCGAACTCGTAAATTGATCTTTTGCTTCTTCTACGTAGGGCTAATTATTTTTAATACTGTCACACAGATTTTTAAATATACTTTTGCAAGAGTACATCTGAAGATACATTATTAAGAAGATTAAAAATATATTTAAAATTAATTAAAGGAGATCATTAAAAACATTTTAATGAGACAACTTTTGTATAAACACATCTAAAGCTCTTCTATATAAGAGAATATTTTTTTTAATAAAAATAATGTCATTAATAATTTTATTAATAACGATGATTAGGATTAATATAATCATATTTCATTCATAAATTATTCAAGTAAATTAAGCTCTCTAACATTTATTATAAAATGCATTTTTAGGTGGTTAATATGAGGGAATTGGTATTTAATGTTTTATGAGTTCTATATCGTATTTATCATACTAGTATATGAAATACTATAGCAATGCGTTAAATTAATAATTAATAACATTACGATAAATTAATAATCATTTCAATTACGCACCAATGTTAAAGATAAAGCAATAATATTCATATTTTATTTTACAGATTCATCTATAGAAAGATAGAATTTCTTATCGAATGCATTTTTATTAAATACTGTCGAATACTTTAGTTTGATTCACACGCAAATAAATACAGTTTCTCTTTATTACTTAATTATCTTCCTATATCTTCACGAATAATCGTGTGCGCAAATCGATCGGTTTAATGGTACATAAAAGTAGTTAGTAACTGCGATGCAGTTATCAACGAATTCAGATTATATATAGATTACAATGAAATCCACCCTTTTATTAATATTCTCTGAATTACAATTGATATCCTATATTTGTATGTTTCATTTTCATTTTCTATAAATAAATTCTTAATAACAAAAATTTTAGCCCATAACAGTTAAAGCTGGATCTTCAGTGCTTAAATAATTTGGTGCAAATTTGTATATTAAGTATCAAATCCGATTTTTCGGAACTCTATACTGACAAAACTATCGAATTATTTAAGCACTGAAAAAAATGTTCAGTTTTTACTGTTATAAACTTTATTTTTTTTTATTTGTATTCATATGTACGGTCTAATAAGATTCTTATTGTTTAATAAAAATTTTAATCATGCATTAAGTATCTATGAAATACTTCAGAAGTATTTGTATAACGTAATTTATCAAATGTTATTAATTCTAATATCGGGGATTTTTTATACATATTAATTACTTTTACGGCTAATATATATATGATTACTTTAAAAGACGAAATATATTTTTTTAATCTTCTTAATGTTATAACTTAATTATATGTACGTAAAAAAGTAACTATGTTATTACAAACAAGAAGAGCAAAAGATTAATTTGCGAGTTTGTTGGACGCTTTTTTTTTTTCTTTAGCATGATGAACGTCTGTATCTTTTGAAGTCGTGCTTTTGAATAGCAGATTAGTTTGACTCAATTAAATCATTTTAAATGAATTCAGCATTTACGATGATAAGGTAAAAAATAGAGCATTGCTTTATTTATATAACAAGCTAAAAATAATTGAATATTAATTAATATCGTTTCTACGGAAGTTTATTCATCCAGGGATTAATGGCAGAGTGAGCGGTATTGTGAACAAATCACGTCTATTCCCAAAAGTAGAACAGGCACCTGACATTACTCTTTTATTTCTTCGCAGGGTCGCATAAAATTGCACGAGTTCAAGGCTCTTTCTTGGCGGACTCCATTTCGAAGTGTCGCAAATTGGTCGTACGAGGTCGACACACCTCGGCAACAGAGTTAAGTCGCTTTCTGGTTAGAGATGGGGTTGTTCCAGCGAACCTCCGTTAGGTTCGCCGGCGTGTAACTGCGCGTGTCGCTCTTAGTGACGACATTTTAACTAGAAAGACCATTCGAACAGTCACGAACAACTTCCATCGTGTTCCTCACGCGCGTAGTTACATCGCAACTTCAGGCTCGGAGATTCCGCCTCGTTGTCTTCCTGCGAAACGTGACGACATACCTCTTCTCGCGATTCTCAATAACCTCTGCCATGTGATGCTCGTGCGATAACTTTCAATCCATGAAAGCAAGCAATCGCATAATTTGTTCTTCAAATAGTACAAATCAAAAGTTACTTGCAAATTGCAATTGTCTTAAAGACATATCTTACAAAGATTTCATAAAGATATCAAAATCATCACAATTAAAAAATAGTGATTTCTTTTTATTATCGTGGAACGAAAATGACAAAGATGACAATTAATTATGTTAAGAATATATTCTTCGCATTGGTATTATTAGTCATTAATTTTTTTCTGTCAAGTTGAAAAATAGTTTTCCACCTTTTCTGAAAATCTTAACTTTTGAGTTGTGTCACTTTTGAAGTTAGGGAGATATTCATTAATATTTGTTCTGCTTTTCATATAATTAACAATAACTTTCCAGTCTTACGTCTGAATAGTAAAACATTAAGTACCTATCATTGTTATGGTATGATGGAGCTCTCATTTAGATTCACAAGAAATAGAATGTAATATATTATTAAGAGATAAAGAAAGATCCATTACTGCAGATCGCATTTCGACTTCGGCTTAACGAGTTTTTGCGAGGTGTATTGTTAGTGGTTTAGCTTTAACTTTTGAGGTGGTAACTAATCAAACACCGCCCACATCCTCGCCTCGGCATTTTGAGGTATTCCGATGTGATCGCAATTATTCCGGAAAATGGAATTGTCAAGAACAAATACAAGCGGTCTTGCATGCGCGTGCCAACTCAGAAATTCCACTGACATCGCCTATTTTGGCTCATTTCCCAAAGATTATTTGGTACATTAGATGATTCCATTTACGTTCAACTCCTTCATTTTGACGATTATTAATAGACACTAAATCATGTAGTTAAAATTTTAAATATAATAATTTTCTATACTTAGATATTTTTAATTTTGTAGAAAAATATTGTTTCGATTTTATATATGTAATTAACACACATTCTACATTTTGTAATAATTTCACAAAATTCCAAAATTTTTCTTCTATTTGCAATAATTATTTCAAATTCCCAAATAACCTTATAACAAAATCTTTAAATTCTACCTTACAATGTTTTAACAACAAAATTACATACATTAGTGTACATTATTATATTATCTGTCTACCATTTATCTTTCCCCTTTGTTAATCCAATGTTATTAATCCAATATTCCATAATCTTTTACTTTTGTAATACGCGCTGCTTCTCCTAGATTCACTAAATCGCTTTCGATCTCGCGGCGGGACATTCTCGATCGCCGCCAAAGTCCTAGCGATCGAGCATCCTCGGCATGGAATTCCGCATATAAGACATTCCAACCATAGTCAGCACCATACCGCTCATTCCGCATAAACTACAACAGACGATCCGATTGTTCTTTCGATGTAATCGTAGCTAGATTAAGAGCTGGGCAATTAAGGATGCAGTGAAAGGCTGCAGTTTGTACTCTATTTCGCGCACCATTTGGTAGGTTTGCTTTTACAATACGCTTGATCTTAAAGTAGGTAAATAAATGAATTACCTACGTGCTCGGTGCACGAAGTTGCACTTTGAGTTAGAGTTAACGATGTTCTATTTCCGTTTAAACTATCAGAAAATGCCTCAATTGTGTACAATAAGAGAGCATGCTGTTGATTCGATCCCGGAATCGGTGAATCTGTTTGATAACACTCGATTATTATTTGAAAAACTACAGTAAAGTTAAATTTATCTTAACAAGTAGTTTCCTTCTCCCATATCATGAGAAATGTAAAATATAAAATAAAATAGCTTAGTATAAATATTTGCATATGCTTTCATTTATTATGTCAAATTGTTTTATATTATTCGTTATGATTACTCAATTTCTATTAAATTAACCTTAAATTAAAATTTTCAATACTATCTAGCTACGATGACAGATTATGATAATAAATTGAATTTTAGAATTGATAATTCTGAAGCCTTATAAATATTCGTGTGTTCCTATCATATTGAAAATATTGACGCACAGCTGAAGCTGCACCGCGCTCCAAATGCAATGTTTATCGACGTTGGCTTAAAGCTTCAGATTGCGGTAGCATACAGATCAAATTTCTGTTTAAACTGTTGGTCATCCACGCCCCCGAGGGAACGCTTTCGCACGAGCCGTATGCGGTATGCACTAACTACTTGCGAAACTGCAGCGAAATCGCTAGCCCGCGAACTTGATCCTCTCCTTAAGCGCTCGAATACGAATCGTGGGCGCTTTGTGAACCAACATTGAAGCAAATGGAACGGATCGAATTAATCCAAAATTTGATGAAATACAAAAGACTATAGATATATGTGATTAAAGACTATATATGTGATTAAATATGTAATTTAAAATTCGGTGACATTAAGCTAAAATTTTCGCCTCATATACAACTTTTGTGCACAATTATTATAAAATGCCTCATTAATGTGAATATTACAAGCAAGTAAAATATTAAAACGATATAATCGGTAAAGCTTTCAAAATATTTTGAACATCTCAAATGAATGACACTCTTCAGTTTTAATAAATAGTTATTTCTAAATTATTATAGAAATAGAGAATTTTTATTGTCAGTATTAAGTTATCTTAAATGATCTTTTACTACATAAAAATAAGGAAGTAATAGAGAAGAATACATTTTAAGTAATTCTCCAATTGTTAAAAAAATTTGAAAACTCAAAATATAAAACTTAATCCATTTAGCACGAATTTAAATAGTTTTATTATTGATCTTCCTTCCTTATTTCAAAACTTTATGTATTCTACGGTTCTTTAAATACAATTTTTCTCGCCTGACAAGCGTTTGTTAGCGTTGTCAATTGTTGAATCGCTTCTATTCCCAGCGAAGCATAAAAAATAAGCGCCTCGTCAATTTAACATTCGTTAACGAGAACTTGGAGAAGCTTGGCGAAATGGATTATCGTTAGAATATTTTGCATTTATAAACCATGATGTTGAACGAACAAAATGCTTGAGGGATAGGTTTCTCAATTACCATAATTAAAAAGATTCGCGCGCATAGCGAGTGTTAATTCATGAAAATGTAAATCTCAGTTATACTCGTACAGTCGTCCGGTTTCACGAAAAATTCTTTACACATGAGTAAATGTGATCCTTTTTCTTTGTTATGTATTATGTTGAAGCTTGTTTAGCTTGGTAGACGGTGAGTTTCTTGGTTCGCAAAGTTCCACTCGTCCTCAACAATTCCCCTATAGGGACCCAAAGACAATGAAGTGGCATATCTAGTTACGTTAGAAGTAGCAAATCCTCGCACATGTATACTCAAGAGATTAATCAAAATCTTCCACTACAACGCGCATGAGAAAATAATTGCGTCAAGTCGAATTCGGAACTAATTTTCCTCGGAAATATCATTTAATGTCTCTACTTCTCTAATCATTTTTCGTCTACTTGTTACACTTGTTACACTGAACAAAATTGTACGTAAATATAATAAAATATTCATTGAATTAATGAATATTGGTCCAATAAATTTTTATAATTTTTTAGGTTATAAAACTATTAATAGAATTCATTGCAAGAGAGAGAGACTGAATATGTAGTTATAAAAATAAATCCAGTTATTATATAAATGAATTAACTAAATATATTAAGTCGGACATTGATTAACGATCATTCATTAGACCAAAAATGACCAAAATTTTTTTCAATGTAATATAATCTCACAATGTTGAAACGTAAAATATTTATGACAAAAAAAATATTTAATTTTAATTATTATTTTATTAAACGTTTTTTTCTGTATATTTAATGGAGTTCCTGTGTCTTTTCACAAATAAAAGTAAAAAAATATTTCAATGTTAGTATAAAATTAAAAAAGAAATTTTTTTTACTGTAGAGAAAAATATGCACAAAGAAATATCTAAAATAAAGCTTCTAAAATTCTAATTATAATTAAACGACTTTTACGTAAGAGAAACCTTTTCCGTATATAAAAAAGAAACGACAGATTTCTGAAGTTTTTATTAAGAAAAGCTTTCCTTTAAAAATTAGCGATATTGAAGTCTTTAGAATAAATCGCGCGTTGTAATAAACTTTCAACTATTATCAGCTTCTAAACCTGACCTTACTTTGATAAATCTGCATTGATAGTATCTGCATTATATTCATTTTATTTCAACTTATTATTCCACGAATATTCCACGAAAACAAGCCAATTTGTAAAGACATGAGTAAATCTATAATTGAGCGCCATGATTAACGCTCGGTGTCGTTTTGCCTTCTGTTTCATTCGAGAGCTTACGAGATCGATTGTCGGATTACGAGGGCCACTAAACCCTCTCGTGGTCGCGGCACACTCGCTTCAATCTTCACGATACGAATCTGTAATCTCGTAATTAGCTTCGCGCTGACTTATATACGCGCTGAATTTATGAGAGAAAATGCCAAAAGATTGGGAAGAAAGTACTGTGATTCGAATCGGCCTGGAACTGAATTTAGGTGTTCTTAATAACTGGAGGGACCGTATTTTTATATGGTACCTAATATCGGAGACTGTCACTGCTCAAATATAATAATAATAATAATAATAATAATAATAATAATAATAATTTGGTAATATATGTATATTAATAATAATAGCAATAATATTATTAATTATATTTGAATATAAGAAAACTTTTAAGAAGCTAATAATACCCAAACAATATAAAACGTCCTTAGGATCATCCTGAATATGTCTCAGGATGTTCTAAGACATTTTGACATTTTTTTCTAAGACATTCATACATTCATGGGACGCCTCCAGGACGCCACTTTTAGAAATTTAATTGGAACAAACTTGAAGAAACATTGCGTTATTTATAAAAAAATACAAATATCATTTTACATATTTAAATCGACTAAAAGGTAAAAGTTTATGAATAAAAATAACAGCATCCCTCGTAAAAATATTTATAAAATTTTTACATGCAATGAAAATCTTGTAAATTTTTTATCTATAACTCAAAAATCTCTGATTTTATATGTGCCAATAACAAATCACATTTGCTGTAAATATATATATATATGTCGAATAATCATCTCGCTAAATCATTTATCATGGATTAAATTGGCAATTTAACAGCGATGCAGGCAGACGTGTTTGTCACGTGTTAACCGCTGAACAAGCTGAAAAAGGGAAACTGCGGTGATTTCAGTGGAGCTGGTCGTCTCGGTTTTACGAGGCAACTGTGAGACAGACGAATAGGCACCTATGTGTTTAATGGGAGGTCGCATCGCGGCATAGGTCAACGAGCCTGTGTGCAAACGTCTCGTTCTCCACTGTTGCTGCGGACTTCACTTCGGAATTTCAAACGTATCCGGACCGTGTGCTGTCCCATCGTTCCAATATCTCCCATGGGAATTTGTCAAAGTATAGTGATGCCGTTTGGAGACCAACAAGTCCACTAATACTAAACAACTCTCATTGAATTTCGAGTAACGTAGACGGCGCCGGTTCTTATGAGGTGAACAGCCGGTGCCGTGACGTCAGACTGCAAGAAAAGATCTTACTATCCCTTAGCCTAATAATTCATCAGCTATTTGGCTACTCGTGAGAAACGAAAAATAATATTATACGATTTTTTTTATCCGCTATCTATATACCATTTGGCTGAAATATTCTGATTTTATTGTGTTGTATATTGCGAAAAAAATTTTTATCTTTCCATGCTCGGAAATTAATTCGAATTATATGATTGCGTTGCATATGTAAAAACTGAATTCTGCCCTTTTCGAGATAAATCATACGTGGCATTCAATCGAGTGCTTACAAACAAGAAACTTTTAATGAATAACATACGATGGCGAGGGAAGGGCGACGGGGACCGATAGATTAATCGAACACGCGACAAACGCGACAAACGATCGCCGAGCGGCGCAATGGGGCGTTCGGAATTCATGAATTCGTTAACGAGCATAGAACTCCTTTCTCTCTTTCTCTCTCTCTCTCTCTCTCTCTCTCTCTCTCTCTCTCTCTCTCTCTCTCTCCCCTCTCTCTATTTCTCTCTTTTTCTCTTTAAAGGACGCTTATCGCGGATGCGGACCTGCGCGAGAAAATTAAAAAACCGATCACCCCGCGGTGCGCAGCAATTTTTCAAGCGTTACTGTCGCCGCTGTCATCGTTGTTGTTATTGGCCTCGTTGCCGATCACGTTGTCGTACGACGGGCCTTTTCGCGAGAATCACGCGAACCAGGTATCAATCAGGCGTACCTGCCCCCGACCCGGTATCACGACAACCCCAGTTTTGACGAATATGAATATATTTACGTACCCGGCGAAACGCGTGACACGATAGTCGTTTTGGAATATATAGTGCGACATAATTTCAGAAAGATTTCTTTCTGACAAAAGATATTTCTTGTTCCCGATACACTACAATATTGATTAAATAACGTTCGTGCGAAACTTTGCTTTTTACGAGACTTAACTTTTAGGACCGTCCCTTAGGCAGTCGAGACCGAAGTATCCTAATATTAAAATGGAACTCAATTCCCTCGAGGAGAAATATTCTCCATCTTTCGATACTTGTAAAACGATCGATAAAACGACTTTTCTTTCTGTTCGGATCATCATTTGCGAGATATGACTTTAAATGCCGAGTACTTCATTCGATTAAATATGCAAATTATGTCGACGAAGTCACATTTAATATAATGTTTCCATTTTATATATTTTTTATATATAAAATACATATGCTGATTATATACGTATATTTCTCTAATTTTTAGACATTAGCTGTGCATTATGTTTTAATAAAAAGATGAATTATTCAGAATTTTAATTTTAAACCTCTGTTTTTTTCTTAGCACCTTATATAATAAAAATAGTCGCACTAACATTATATTATACTCGCGTGTGGTTTTACGATTGTGATCTCGTGAAAAATCGACACGTCCTCGCGAGAGGAAGCTATGGTCACGTGCTTTCTAGTGCGCCGAGCTAATTTTCTAATTTCCAGTTCTAGTGTCCTAATTTGCCGGCTAATATCCCATTAGGCTGTGCCTCGTCGCCCGCCCCTAATTCTGTCGTTAATATCTAATTAGCCATCGGGCTTGCAGTCGATCCAACGCTCTAGCGCCAGCAGAGCGGTGCACTTCCTCCAAGATTCGCATGCTTGCGCGCGTGCTTGCACGAACACGCCCATTAGTCACTCGAAATTTATTAACCACATCCCAATGCTCTCGAGGTTCCGTAGAAACTTCGAGGATGAATGGAAAAATCGCATCACGTGAAAATAATTTTGTTAAAGGCACGCGTCTTCTCTTGCATATACACACATTAACGAAATATTTAATTCCGAGTAACCGTAAAAGTAAAACATTATAAATTCTCTACAAATTTTCTTCTCGATTAATGAAGTTTTTAATTTATTAAACAGATTTCATGTGCAGGTGAAAATTTTTTGACTAAATTCTTTTAACTCTATTTTTATCAATAAAATAGAAATGTAAAACGAACGACGAAAACAGTTTTATGATAAATTACATAATACATATATAGAATAGCTTCATGATCGCTTGAGCAGAAAAGAGGAAGATAGTAAACCGGGTATCGTGGTCTGAGAGCTATAACCGAAACAATTAAATGGAATACCTTGATCGTTTATTTACCGCAAATAATTGACGAAAGGGATCGTTCTAGGGAATGAGTCTTGTTACTCATAAAGGCACAAAATTGGGTATGCCGATTATAACTGCTTCATTGGATACCACTACGATCATGTATTTCCTCAATATTAAACTACATAAAATTTGTTTTAGTTATCTCTTACCCTTTTATCCGTAGAGTGATGTGATTATAAATACATTATACTATCATGATTACTCCTTAAGATCACAAGCACAACCTTTAAACATAGAGAATTTAAATAATCAACATCTTACTCGGTGAAAATTGAGTAAGTCTTGAGAAAAAGTGATTTTCAATCTTAAAATTTTATTGTGCATAGTGAGATTTATTCTAAAAGTTTTAAGGAAAGTACTATAATTAGTGTACCTACATTTAATTTTATTTACGCGTAAAAAATTTATTATTGTAAAACAGGGTATGCGAAAAATAGATAGATGGAAGAAAAATAGATAGAGTGTTAGTGTGATATAAATAAAAAATAAATTTATATTTATGAATATATTTAAATACAAGAGGCTGTCAAAATAAAATCTTACAAGATTGCATAAAGAAGATTTTACGTTATAGAAATATAATAAAAATCTGACAATCTAAATCAATATAATATGCAATAAAAATATGATACATTAAGAATTTCCAATGTAATCGTATGCATTTCTATTAGAAATTTATTACCTTTTAAAATTGTGCAAACAAACGCTTTGTAATTAGACAATTCATTCTTACTCAGAAATCCAGATAAATTTGTCGCGATCACTCTCACGATACTTCTTTAATTAACAGTCACAATGAAAGAGTTAAAAAAAGTACAATACAGATCGCGGAGTCATATGTGCCTGACAAAGTGCGGCCGCCATCCCCAGACGTATAAATTCACGACTCTTTATTTTAGTGGTACGTGTCCGTCCGCAAAAAGGGGATAAAGAGTCGATGAAAAAAAAAGAGACAAAACGGAAGTCGCATATCCGTCCGTTGGCCGGAAAGTGTAGCTTGATTAACGAGCGCGTTATTGGAATTAGTTATCCATAACGAGTCGGTGCAGATACTTTTTTTCGCCACCGTTGGTGCAGTCACCACTTTCAAAATATGGCAAAAATGAGAATGGAGTAGATAAGAACGTCGTCTGTCGTTAATGCAAGTGTTTAAAGTGTTTCACGGAACTTAATGAAAAATCACGTTTTCTTGCAAAGAAAGAGACGCTTCTATTTGTCACTGCAAAAATTTTTAAATTCTATTAAAGAGAGGATATTTAAAGAGAGAAATAAATAGATCGTGAACAAAAAAACTTCATTTTTTATTTAAAAAAAAAATAAAAAAAATTATTTTCCAAAATTTTCTGCACAAAATACAATTTAAAAAATTTTGTACACTATTAAAATCTTATAAAACATGAAAACTATTTTATTGTTAAGATACTTGTATGACCAAATTAAATTAAATTTTAATAATTTAATTAATGGATCCATCGTTATTATAAGTTGTCAAATTTTAAATAATAAATAAATTAAACTCGATAATTAAAAAAGAAAAGTGACCATCAAATACGCTCTAGCTTCTAAATCAGCGCGATAAATAATATGCAAATTATTTAACAACAAATTTATTAATTTAATAAAATTTATATTAAAAACTCCAAATAAATGTTTTGACTTTACATTTTTTAGTCATCATCAACATATTATGTTAACATACGATATATGAGGCGCTAATCCACATTATGCTGCAATCCATGAATCAGAATCAGCCATAATCCATATGCAAATCAGAATACGCTGTTCAAAATTAGATAATGTAAAACAACTGTGTCTACCTTGAATAATGGGTGCTTTCCAATTGCTTAATAAACACATATTAATACAAACGTACAATGAAATGCACAAAGTGTAGTATTGTGCATAATTCAATTGAAACAGAATGTATATGCTGTGCACAGTTTCGAGTTTTGAATAATTAGATTAAATGTTTTTTTACTCTAGAAGTAACATGTAATTAGAATCTTGGACAACACTAATATAAGACGGTATTCATATGTTTCTATTACAAAATCATTTTAAGTGATGTCTTAAGGTATTACTAATACTTTGTACATGGTTTGATATCTAAGACTGAACAAGACAGTCGTAACTATATAAGAACAGTCTAAATACCAGCCAAAGACAATTCTTCGGAAGGGATCGTTTAAATGTTACCTAAGATACCAGTGGTCCCAAAGCAAGCTTGCTTATTCCAACCGAAAGGGTCAGAATAGGAGGATGCTAAAATACATTGTTATACATCGACAATCCTCGACCAAGACTGTGCTCGGGACATGAATTAATTCATAATACATCGTATATGAAAGCCTCTGGCAAATTCGAGATTGCTGTTACGAGCCGAATTTGATGAGCGCTCTCTCTCTCTCTCTCTCTCTCTCTCTCTCTCTCTCTCTCTCTCTCTCTCTCCTCCTTCTCTCTTCTTCATTTCTTGTACGACTTCAGACACAGAGCAACAACTTCTTGACACAACATAAACTTTAAAGTCAGCTTAGTGCTTAAGTTGAGCTAAAACTTTCTCCCTCTGATATCTTCCTGTTACCCTTTCTTTCCCTTCTCACATCCTATTTTTTCACTATCGCAGTCCTCGTTTCATCGAAACGCCTTCACTCAACAAATGTTAGAGGAGAAAAACTCCGGAGGGTGCTAGGGCTTTATAGGAGGCTTAACGACAAAACTTCTCGATTAGGGTGACGACGAAAAATTTGCAGCGGCTACATATCTGCTGCGATTTTTCAACCCTGGTTCCTACTACAAGTAGCAAAACAGTCGCAGACGCGATTAATCGAGGAGACACATGTCGGACGATCGTTTATCTGCTCACTCAATTATTCAAAATAATGTTTAATGTCTAGGCGAATAAATCTAAAGATCATAGATAATCGTAAAATATAGCTAATTTAAGCGAATTCATCTCTCCCTCTCTCTCTCTCTCTCTTAATTTAAATAGCGTCAATATTACTTAAAATAAATAAATATTATAATAAAGAAAATAAATTGATAAAAGAATACAAAATGTAGTATTCTATTTAAAAAATTGACATATTATTTCATTTAAATATAAATTTTACATAAAGTTTTAAATGTATAGGTAAAATTATTTTTCTATTTTTATGAGAATATAATTTTGATATTTATTGATTGATATTTATTAATTGTTCATGAGAGTTAACTTATCGTGGTTATGTAAAAAAAACGCGATAGATAGACAACAAAGAACACGTTGTTTTTATCGGAAAACAGGATCCTCATATATAATTTGAATCCGATGGTTCGAGGATTTTACTTCCATGCTCGCGCGCGCGACGAATAAATCTCATGGCGGTCTCGAAATGCAGGAATCGAGCCGAAAAGCATGAGATTTCGTGGACGATTCGAGGATCGCGCGCGTTTTCCCGGAAAGCGAAGTGGCTCCATTAATCATCATTTGTCGAAGCGATTGCCGAGATCGAATCGTGCACTCGATTAATCACGACACCACGAGTAGGGATAAAGCTGAGAGGAAGCGAAGTCGTCGCGAATTTTCTATGAAATTTATTCGCCGAGGTAATTTAAAACCATCCTTCGGATGTCGCCGTTTTCCTCACAAAGAGATTCAGTTTATTTGCATTCTTTTGATCTGCTTTAAAAGGAGTCAATTGTTAGTTTGCCTTATGAGAAAAATTTGATTTTTTAATTTCTGTTATTTATTTTGGAGCAGTATTGATTTTTTTTTATTGTTTTTCTCTATTTTAGAAGAAAAAATTCATTTTGAAGTCTTCTAATCTGTTTTAAAATAAAGAGCTTCTGATATAGGTATCAAATTTCAAAAAAATTGTTTTTGTAACTATTTTATTTGTATATATTGTGTTTATCAATATTTAATTCAAATGTTAAACTATAAAGAAGATGAAAGTCGTAAATGCATGGAACGTATAAATAATACATTCAGATGAAAACGAGATGTGTGATATTGTTAGCGAGCACTCCCAACATTTTGAACGATAAACATCAGTAAACCCTTCGAGCGCATGTGATAAGCGGAGAAGCTTGGATTATCGATATTCCTTGGTAAACCTTCCTCGAACAACCTTCACGATACTGTTCGATCCCTCAAGCTTCCCGGGATACTCGTACAAAATTGATGCGAGTATCAATTTATTGGTACCAAACAAACACGCGTTCGAAATATTCTATGCGATCATGCAGCATCTATAAACATTTCCATCATGTACAAATAAGATAGATGTTCTAACAATTGAAACGTTGGTTTACGAAATTTTTAATGCGATTGCTTTTGCTTTACTTTGCACATAACTCATATTTTAAATTTAGTTTCTAAATTAATTTAGGCTTTTAAAACAATTTAATATGTAATTCCTAATACAAAAATGTAGATAAGAACTAAATATGTCACAATAAAAATTATTATTTATTATATATGCAAAGTAAAACAACTAAAAGTTGACAAAGTGTAATAAGATATCACAAATGTGAATACAACTAAATAACAAAAGCCTCTAAGATTTTAATGCTTAAATAATTTTTTTGGTGTGAATTTGTATATATATATATACATATATATATATATATATATATCCAGTTCTGTAAATTGTGCGCCAAAATCATTTTCATTAAAATGCAATCATGAGTCGAACTGGGATAGTAACATCACAAATTAAATTGACAAGCAATTTAATAATATTGATGCTAATAATGCGTCTTAAAAAAATGTAAATAATTTGATGCTAATGTAAGTATTTTAAAAGCTGTAAATAATTTAAATTAACTTTTAATAAAATAATAATATAAATCTTCGTTAAATTTGTGCTAATAAAAGAAAATTTTCATAAAATATATATAAAATTTTTGAAATAATATAAAATTTTTGAAATAATATAAAATTTTTGAAATAATAAAATTTAAAATTTATTAGAATTAAAATTTTTTAATTTAAATTTTATTTATGTAACCATGAGTTTTGTTTACAATAAGTAAACAAGTGAAAGGAAAGATTAATTTTTTATTCGCCATATTATGTTCAAGATATTTTCTGTCGAGTATATCGCCTGATAAAAGAAAATCGATAAAATGGTCTAGTCCATCTTGTAGCCCGCCGCACATTTCGGCTGTCAGATTATGGACCGTTCAATCGTGATGCCATTCAATCGCAATGCTATTTTCCCTCCCAGTATAGAGTTGACCATTGAGACTTGCTGTATATTCACAGACGATATCAAATTTCGTTGAGGTTTCATTTTCCGCTACAAAAAGCAAGACAAATTTTCAAAGCAAAAAAGATATCAATTTATCGATATTATTTATCGATGATTAAATTTACAATATTTTAATTTATGTCTGATTAATTCATTAATATTTTAATACAAATTTTTCAAAATTGTCTCTTTGTAAAATGTTTTTAATGTTTATTTTACAAATATAAAGGTGTTAGATTAAGCAGAGATTATTATAAATGTTGATGTGTTATAATTACTAAATAAACTTTTATTACGAGGAAAATTCTTAATAATGTTCATATAATTGCCATGTTCACCTAATTCTTTACAAAAGATTTACATTAATTTTTTACAATATTTCCATATTTATATACGAGTTATAAAAAGTTTGTATTAACTTTTGTTACAAAAGTCTCCAATTTTTTCTTTGCCTGCACTAATTTTTTTTTCATTCGGCAAAAAATATTGCAATAGTATTATTTTTCACACCAAAATCTATCACATACACTAATAAATATCATTATTGTCATATAGTAGCATTGTTTGTTATGTACAGCATTTTATATTTTTACATAATTCTTTATATCATCATTCTAATATTATTGTTCACAAATTATCTCATGTAATTGTAAAACATTTTACATAAAATGACTACATACACTAATTTGAGCTTTAAATAGTTATACGTGAGCCATTTTGTGATTCATCTTATGATAACATAATCCGCTCGTGTCTAATCAGTGCGCGTCAAAGAAAACTACTCTTCGCACTATGAACAATGCGTGTATCCATGCTCATGCACATGACGCAGTGTATGACCCTTGGAGAGGCCCTCCGTATCTTCATCCCGGTCGCGGTACGAGCCCTTGAACTCACTCCGGCTCCGGTTCTCTTCAATCTCTCCGCGGGAGACTTATTGTCTCGGGCGAGCTGCTTTGATTCAAAGTCATCGAGAGAGGCCGGCTCTCTCGAGAAACGCACGAGTGATTTTCAAGCTCTTTACCAACCCTTTTTTCTCTCCGCGTATAACGTAGCTTCCTCAAACTTTCTATTGTGCTTCAAGAAAACTTCCTATCATGAGAAGAATCGCGAAAATTGCTCTTTAAGAGTAAAATTTTCTGTATTATGATCGATTCTGTAACAATAAAGAGAGATTTGCTAAATCTTTTTATTATACAAAATCAAATGTTTTCTTCTATTCAATTGTATGATGACTTACTATCGTTTAATTGTATGATATACCACTTAGTAATTTATTTTTCCTATAAGAGATCGAATTTTTTTTATTAAAATTGAAATATAGAGCACATCAACGTTGCTAGGAGAGTTCTTATCTCACAAGCTCCTGCCACATTGAGTTTACACATCAAGTTTACACGTCGTGTTACGCAAAAATAAATTTTATGCTTTAGTGAACGTAGATACGTGGCACGATCGATGTAATTTTCTTCCCAGCTCGGCTGCTTCTGTAAACTTACAGGCTACGTTATGTGCAATCATTCACCGCTGGTTTTCTTTTCCGGACACTTCATTTTTCATATTTCTCGTCGCAGTCGACGTACAGTGACACTTTCGATTACCTGTGCAACCTCCATGCATGTCAGTAGACATATGTGTGCGTTTCGGAACTATGTTATATGCATTTTTTTATCGTTGACCCTTTGCTCCAGTTATTTAAATTTTATCGTGAACTTTATACATGTATATAAGCATAAAAAGTAACTAAATAATCAACAAATCATAAATTTCCATAAATTCAGTATTTCTCAGTTTACTGTTATAACGTTTTATTTATAAGTATCGCTTATAATAATATTTATATTAGGATAAAAATATTTTTCATCTTTACGACTAAAAGTTTTTAAATTGTTTTCAAACTACGTAATACAGATGTGATTAAATCACAGAAATTAAACATATATGCGTAATGTAATTATTTACAATAAATAGTATATTTGAAATTAAAGGGGATAAGAAAATATTCATCAATTTTAGCAAATTCAGATAAATATGCAAACAGCATCAACGTAAAAAAGATAAACATACTTTTTAGTGACCGAGAAGTTGCTAAAATCGAGACTTCAACTCTCGTTCAAACTCAACCAGAGTTCTCAGAAACTGCATATTACGTGCGTACGATGCAGCCGTGGCGTTAAACGCGGTTATGATTGAGTTATTTATTCACGGCATAATTTCCCTCGCGTTTCTGCCTCTTGCATCGTCATCTCTTCTGCTCTTTCGCTTTTCGCAATCCCCTTCCACCGTTCTCATCTCTCCCTTCCCAAATACTTCATTTCATATATCTCGTCCCTTCGACGTATTGTCGCTTTTTGCAATTTTCCATACATTTCCGCATTGCGTATTTCATGTCACGCCGACTGCATGTCCCTCCGCTATTTTCGCGATGCAGCAGACTAGACGTTATCGTGATGAAGCAGATGAGATGACACTCACGCCCGTAAATTTTTAGCCTACCTGGCGTGAAAAAGTCGTATCGACCTGTGCAACCTGGACAAAATCGGAATCGTTGCCAAAAAATTTTTACTCTTTCCAATATTTCAGATAAATGTTATTCTCATACATCAGATTACTTGTCCCTCTAATTTCATATTATAATAAAAAATTCTCAAAATTAAGATAGATTAAATTATCTGTAAAAAATGTTAATTTTTGAAACATATTCTAAATTTTTAATTAACTTTTAAACAAGATGTTTAAAGAAAGAATGAAATTTTATATTATGTTACACTTTTGTGCGCAATTATATGTATATACATACTCTAATAATTTCTCTTTGTTGTAGCATTTGTATCAACTACAAACAATAGAACAGTACAAATTTACTTTTGGTTAACATGCAAATACGGAAACCCATTCTGTGATTCATCAAATTTACATATCATTCATTAACACAATACTGATGATGAATATTTTTAGATTCAGAAATAATCATCTCATCCTCCAAAATAATGATTCCGAGAGAATATGAAAACAATCCGCAAGATTTCTTTAAAAAAGTCGTGATACTTAAAATTTGGTTTCTTCAGCATTATTCGTTGCTGTTCTCTCGTATTATGCTATTAAATTCCATAATGTTAGATTTTTAATCATTTTTAAAGATCGTCGTTACTCTTGATATAGTTAATTCAACTAAAACAATGAAGTTGAACAATTTAACTTAAGAAATGTGTTAAATTTAAGACTCAGTTTATAATTTAAGCACGTTAATATGAATGCTGACACTAAACAAACAATCACTCACAATCAATCAATCACAGAAATGGATTGATTTCCATTTTGTCACATATATGGATTACCATTGCTCTTTCAATACCTAACAATGTAAAATTCTTTCTTTAGGTGTTCTATTTAAATTTAACGCTTATTAAAAACTAAAAATGTAGAAACTAAAACGAATGTTTCATCATTTAAAACGAAATTATACGATAAAAAGTTTTTTTAAAACTCACTCTTTCTTAATATTAATTTAACATCAGTAAGAAGTAAAATAACATTTCTCTCAAAAGAAAAGGCATGCATAATTAAAAAATTAATTATTTCAAGGAACGATGTTAAATATTCAAGACAAGATAAGGAAATCGAATAAATTATGTTTATATGTTACAAGATCCCTAAGAAGGCCATACACACTATTTTTCATTACCAAAAACATCATTTAGGACTACTGACTCTTGTTCAAGCCTCGGATGAGGGTGTACCTGAGTATGTAAGTGGGAATAGAAGAGCGTGCTATAGTTGGTATGCGAAGGGTTGCCTGCACCGGGTTCGCGTATCCATCACGCCGGTTCGAACGGCCTCGACGAAGCCCGTCGTCCCTCACCCTGTGAGCCATGATAGGACTGGGAGAAGACAGATGCGACCCGTACCCCGCCGGTGAGCCACGAACTGACGCGAACCAATCTCCGAGTCCTGCCTTCCCCTATGGTACCCGCCGGCAACCCCGGTTCGTACGCGACCCCGAATGGCTAAACTGGCTCTATCCATGCCACGTAGCTTGTCTCGAAAGATCAACAGAGCGGTCTAATTCCACGTTAAACGACTGTAACAGACGGTACTTTCGAGCTTTGCAAGCCATGGGCGATTACGCCGCAGTGTCGGAGAGTAAAGCGCTCATTCACTGATCTTCCAAAAGCTAATTGTACATCGAAAGTATTGGATTTGAACGAAGTGAGAAGAGATTCTCTTTTCTACTCTCCACTATGCACGAAGAAGTGAACTTAATTTCAATAAAAATATATAATTAAAATTTTTTAATATATCTTTAATTAATAGCTTAATATATAAAAAGACAAATACATGAATCAAAATCATGCCATTTTTTTAAAAGCAAGAGATTTAAAAATTATTAAAAAATTTTTTTTTATATTTACGTAATAATGTCTTGTGATATTTCACTTTTTTCGTTAAACGCGTATATAGTTTTCAAAATAAAATATACTGTAGATACATAATTAAAAGTTTTATAAAAGTTTTGCTTTTACGTATAATTCTCAATTCATAACTTGACTAAGTCAGTTAAAACAATTCCTTTCTTTAAATAAAGTTACAATTTTTTGGAGATAACCTTCAGAATAACCTTAAACTTTCTTTAAATAAAATTATAATTTTCGGGGTAACCTTAAACTTGCAATAGCAAGCGCTTATTTCTGTAATAATCAATTAAAATTGCAATATATAAAGACGTTTCAGCGAGACAAATATCGAAAAAACAAGCTTAAGATAAAATGGCACGATCTCCGATCTTTATACATGTTTCGTTGTCATAAAACATTTAACACCATTGGAAAATAAATACCACAAAATAAAATTATCTTTCGCTCATAAAAATGCACATCCCACATGAATATATTCTGTGAACTCTCTGACATTACTAAATTTATATCGAAGGTGAAATTGCTTTCGTCATCATAAGAACTCAAATGTTAAACTGAATCCCAATACATTGATGAAAAATTTTCAAAGCCGGATTCGAGAAAAAAGATTTACACTAAATAGATTCTCGAAATTCAAACTACAACGATGTATTGGTTTCTTTTGACTTCTTTTCTTCTCCTGCCATCTTTATTCCTCTGCCCAGTCTGTTCCTACTTCTAGAACCTCGATCTCGTCTCATGTTCGTACAAGTGTATGTGCATGCTTGTACCTATATATGGTGTTCAAAAATTATATACTTTTTGTGACTCATGAAATTGGATAGAAATATATCGAAGAAGAAATATAACACTGAATCAATTATTAACTGTTTAATTTTAAGTGATATTAGATATTTAGAAGAAATTAAATCATAAAAAGAATTTTCTGTTCAAATAGAAATTATCTAAAAAATTGTGCATTCGTTATATATATTATAATTGTAAAAGCTTGACGACCGCGCGTCTAAAATAGAATGATTTTTTAAAAAATTGAAATGTGTTGGATGAAAGTAATAAAAAAGTAAGTTTGTTTGTTATTCAGAATTTATTTATATATTTTTTGCATTTTTAAAATCTATCATCAGCCACATACACACACACACACACACACACACACAGAATATTGTATTACCTATCAAATTTGATATATTATCATAACTTGTTCAATTTTTTAATTGGCATTTTTTCTCTAAAAGAAATAGATGGTTTCTAGCTCGAACACCCTATATACTTGCGTGCATGTATTCGGTAGGAAATCGATCCAAAGTTCTCGTGTTTCTCATTGTCAGCCGGGTAGCTTCCCTTGGACCACGCGTTTATATTGCAAAAGGCGCTTGTATCTCTCCCTTTGCCCACGTAGGATCGCAAATCCTTCCAGGATATTTTCCGATCCCGGCGACATCCGGCTTTAACGTCACCTTGCATTTATTCAAATGCATCTCCCGCTTCTCTCACGCTTAACAACGCTTATATCCGTTCTCGCTCCGAGCATTTTCTTTTTGCACGAAGCAATTTGTCGCACGATTGAAGAGTGGGTAGCACCGTGAATTTTTCAGCTTTATTGCGTTTCATTCTACCTCGTTGCCGCATTCTCGCGACGATGAAATCAATGTAATATTGACAATCTCGTCAACTCCACGCTTTGTTGCCACGAAAATAATTTAAGTCAACGAGAAAGTATTACTCTCGTGCAATTTTCATAATTTCGCAATTCTTTTGAAATATCCAATATTAATGCTTAACGCAACAAAAACGACACATATATTGGAATGTTTTTAAACATTTTAGTATTTATATGACGCAGACATTGTTTATTAATAAATTCATAATTTATGGATCTAATTTTTTTTTAGCAAAAACAGAAAATTTCTTTTCGTAAAGTTTTAAATTATTAAATTTTTATTTAATTATGTATTTTCTTTATAGGGTCTCTATTAAAATAATTTTTAGTTAGTCTCTGAAAATTTAATAATAAATTATCTTCACTTTATTCTTAGATGTATGTGTGTGTGTGTGTGTGTGTGTATGTGTGACAATAAGATTCTTGTAAAAAATCTTTTGTTTTTCAAGATGATTATTAGCATTATTATTAAAAATTGACAATCAATGTAATTTATGAAACTAATTCCAGCTTCAATTTACAACTGCATTTCAAGTCCGACAAATCAAATCAGCGTGCAATTTAAAAACCGGAATGTGTATCGTGTTTTAAAGTTTACAAATGAATATTATTAAGTATACTGAGAACAATGTATTAACAAATATTTATTTAAATAGTACAAAGAAAATATTTACTCACAGTAAATAAGTATTCATTTAATAAAAAATTACAGTTAAATTCGATGATTCTTGTATGTAGATAAATTTTATACTCAGTGTTTTTATATTTAAATATTTAGTTAATACTACTTAAACACATGATTTATTAAAATTTAATATATTTTTTTAATATCAAAATTCGTGTCGTCTGAATACAATTCTTCCTCTTATTTATGTTATTCACTTATTGATATATTTTTCTTTCTTTTTCACTTATTTTTATTAATAATAAAATAAATTGAATAATACAAGAAGTTATATCATACAAGGCCATTCTTTATTAAAGTCCATTCTTTATATTAAAAGATAATATTAGAATAATATTGATGTATCCATGAAATATTAAACATCAAATTCCATTTTCTTCATATAATAAATAAATGAATAAATCCGACATTATTATTTTGCTACACGAGAAGTTATCATAATCTTGATATGTCAATACATATCTCGTGTTTCAAGCAACTATATAGTCCATGCATGCAAGAATAAACGTACGTTGCCGAAATTAATTCCTGAAATTGAAACACTTCCGAGAGGCGCCATATGACCGGTTATAACGTTTTCAGCTTGCCGCTGGATTAATGCCGAGGAACCGGCGAATTCTAGGACGTGATTTAACTCGACAGGAATACAAGCCGCGGCTATTCTGTAAGCTCTCCTTTCTAAAGCGGATAACGATCTGATTCCGATTCGCAGTATTCATGTATACGTACCATGTCTGTGCGAACACAAAATGATTGCAAATTAGAAAGCCGTTCAAAGTCAACGAAAGTCAACAAAATCAATGAAAATGTGGAATATGCACTATTAAACTATGATTATAATTACTATGAACTCAAAAGTCTGTATTTTATTTATAAAGGATATGAATTTTTGAAGAACTGGGACATATATCGTATGTTCCAGCAGGCATGAAAGGGTTAAATAATTTCCTCTAAATACAAGAAAAGTTGAATATTTAAAAAAATACGTAAAAATACATCTATTTAACATAAATATCTTCGACTTAACAATGTTAAATATGAATATGTAATAAGCGTGTAATATTAATAATATGAAATATTTTCTTTCTATATGTAATAATATTTGCATAAAAATTATCCAATAAAGAACCGTTGCGAAGTAAAGAATTCCACTCTATTTTCAGTTGCATCCTTCTGTACAAATAATTAGAATAGAATCGTACTTTCTAATGGGCTCGACCTTTGCTTTAAGATGAAAGCAAATAAGCATAAATTTCGTGGCTATAAATAGATGCGTATATTTATTTTTCAACTATGAGCGGAATCAGGACGAAGTACATTTGACTTGATTATTTATTTGAAATGGGATGAAATAACTTAAGAAAACCACGTCGGAAGCAAGTAAGCAATTTTCCATGCGCTTGGTTACATGGTGCATTTCAAACATCTCCCTTTCTCTCTCCTCATTTTCCCGCCTTATACGTTTCTCTATACAAAGTACCATGGCTGAACTTCGGCACAGCTTATCCGGAAAACGTTTGATCCTCCCCTCACCTGTCCTTTCATCCTTTAATCCCACGGGTTAAGCTGCTTGCGGTGACGACAAAACAACGAAAAGGATCGCTCGTGCCATGCCTTCGGCTTGTTCCGTCTTTGTATACGATAATACATTATTTTCTATCCACAGATAGCGAACATCATTCGCCACGAAATAATAATCTTCATTATTATTAAGCTTAAGAAATTGTCCGTAATTAAATTATCAAAAATAACTTTTTAGATTATTTAAACTTTTTAATTAACGTATTAATGGTCTGTTTTTTTTAGTTGCACTCCGTTTCATTTAAAATGTTTTAGATATCTTTCTCCTGAAGATGCTAAATACACTTAGATTGCGTGAAACTCTCTGCTTACAACCAATTATGTTGACAGGATCTAACCAATTGATTGAGTCAAATACAATTTCCTATTCAAGTAGGAGACGCCCAAGTCCGCTTTTAATCGGATTACTATGATCTTGAGAATCGTGACACAAAGCACCGTTGTCTAAGCGCTTACATATACCACGACAGTCTCGTTAATTTCTGGAGCATGTCTGACATATATAACGTTGTTTCACTTATTGCTTTAAAGTGAATTTTCGAAACCCGATTAATAATTATTTTGTTACTAATAAAACTTTTTACTTATGTTTAATTTATTCCTCGATATCGCAACAATTACGAAATTTGTGATATACAATATATTGTGATATACAGGATGGTCTGTTTATATAATAAAAAATAAATACCTGTCTCCAAAAATACAAAAAATGTTCTGTATCAGAAATATTAATATAAATACCTGTCTCCAAAAATACAAAAAATGTTTTGTATCAGAAATATTAATTTGGATTAGATTTTATTCTTTAGAAATAAATTTTTAAATAAACAAGTTAATTCTTCCTTATTAAATCTCTTCCCTAGTTATAAACGCTTCCCCATAACGCTTTCATACCCGTATGAAAAAGAAGGTTTAGAGGATTTGAGTAGCAGTCTGCCTATTATAAAAAGAAGACAATGCTCAAAGAACACTAAGATCTTTCCCTAGCATCGAAGTACAGGACAAAGTTCTACAAATGAAGAAAAAGGAGAAGAAAATATTAATGTTTGTTCATTTGTTCATTGCTGCCATAGTTCTTATCGGCTGTTAGTGAAAACAAATAAAATATGCTTTATTAAATAAATATTGAATTTTTAGTAAATACTATACCAGTCCTCCTATCACCATACAATTAATTACATTAATTACAATGACAATCCATTGATACATTATTTTAATTTCGTACATTTTCAGTTTTCAAATAAATAGTTTGAAAATATGACTAATTTTTTTTTAATTTGTACAGTATCATAACGCATATAAATAAAGAGCCCAATATCTCTGGAAATCTGGATAAAAACCAAATCTATACAATGTAAAAGGATTACATGCAGCATATAAAATTATTTTGCCTCAGGAAAGCATCAAAGCATTATTGTATAATATTCCCATTGTTCGTTTTCAATCCTATTTTTATTCAATCATGATGAGCGTTATTAAAGATATAATAGGCCTATTCAGTTCTTTATTTGTTACTCACCGAGTAAAACATAATTCGTTTTTCTTTGATGTGGGAGTCACATTCGCGTTCTTATCAGACTATCTCATAGATGAAATTAAAAATTCTGCGATACATACGATACGATCGATGCTGCACTACAAAGAGCGATCTGAACACTTTGTGAAAGCAAAATGTTAATTAATGCAGTAATTAATTTTGTGGTTGCTTTTACTATGGCAGCTTCAACTATATACGAAACGATATTCTTTCGAACGTTAAGCACTAAACATTTTGTGTAAAAAGGAATAAAAGTTTTCAAAATATAATGAAAAGGGAGAAAATACTAGTAATAATATTCTATTTGCTGTCTAACTGTATGAACAAAAAAATACATAATGAATAAAAAAGAATCAGAGAGAACATTATGATTTTTTCCGAGATTCGCATTTATGTATAGTATCGTTCTTTTTCATGCTATATAATTAATATCCATTTTGCGTGCATTACATCGAGACAAAAAGAAAATATTAAACATCAAAAGCGCAGTGAAGGTTATAGTATCAATATGCATATCATAAAATCAAGATGAATATTGCTGTGGTATATTAAGAAAATGCTAATTAAATTTGAGTACTGTTAGTAGTTTGAGTAATGTAATTTAATTTTCTTCATTTAATTAATTTTTTATTAATATATAGATTTAACGTATTGAATAAACAAATTAATAAATAAAAATTGATTGATTCACTCTCTCTGACTTTCTGCTACTAAACTGATTGTATTAATTAATTTCCGTGTTCACGACATTTCTCGGCAGTCAATGGTCCGAAAATAAAGTTACCGGTTAACAGTATCTCAACAGAAATTGGATCGTGGTTGCATCAACTTTTCGATTTCCTCAATCTGGAAGAACGATTGGATGAGGTAAGGGGTCCTTTTCGTGTTCGAATTACTTTCCGTGCATCGTACAATGGAAGGAATTCGCTTTTCGCACATACTGCCAACAATGGTGGACAATGGCAAAGGACTGGCGGTTTGGAGATGAGAGATAGATACGAACGAAGAGACAGGAAAATAGGAAAGAATTACAAAAGTGGCTGCAACGGAAAAATCTGAGACGGTGAATGGAAAACTCGAATAGTGGTTCATATCATATATTGTTCCGCGTTAAACAAAAATCATGGATAGAAAATTTATCACAACAAATGCAATCATAATAAATTATTTAGTAATAATTTCCTAGCCAAAAATGATTGGTCGATGGATATCAAATTGACGTTGAATCAATATTGATTCAATGTTGATTGACCAATCGATTTCTGTTATTGTTGAGAAAATAATAAATTAAATAAAATGTGCCTTTTAAAAATTTAACTTTTGTTGTAAGTTATTTATAGTGCAATAACATTTAGCAGTAATATTATAATATTACAGATTAAATGCAACAATAATAAAAGATAATATGTTTATAATAATTTTATGATTTTGCGGTTTAATTATTAGGTGTTGGAATTAATTCGTAGCGTTTTTTAAGTGATGGGAAGTACTTTCATTAATGTATTTTTTATTTTATAATTATTTATATATATTTATATGTATAATAGAAATATTTCAGCTTTGAAAATTTAACATAATGTTTGAAAGCCTGGTCAAATTTTAATGTTGCAAAAACATCTTATACAATCAAAGTAATGGATTTACAAAGCTTCAGTGCACGTATTAAAGTTTGCACAGTCATTGAGAGGCGAGAAATGTGCAATGGTGATTTGAAATCTTGCAAGTTTCAAGTCTTCGTCTTATCATAAATTCTCATCTCGAACTTCTCGAACGGGAAGTGGTGGTCCAATTCCTTTTATATATTCATAATCCACATTACTGCTCAAAAAGAGCAATGTAATTAAAATAATTTAATTCCAAATTTTGATAAGAATGCTCTGACAATTGCATTAATTCTCAGATTAACTTCTGGTATGACTTTCAAGGTGATGAATATCAATTATTTGTACAAAAATTTAAGTGCAATAAAAAATAAACATAAAAACTTAATGTAAGAAAAAAATTACAAAAATTGTCTCTTTTTTAATTTTTTGATAGAGAACATTTAAATACCTGCATGTTTATTCTCTTACTTCAAAATGACACAATTCGAGAAATGTGATTTTTGAATTATTACTATGAAAATGAATTAGATAAAGATTATCAATCAATAAAAGTAAACTAACTTAACTTCACTAGTGTCCGTACACTAAATAGCACTTTCGACTTAAGGTTTTAAATCGAAAGTAAAAGATTCTCATTTATTTACAAAAAATAACAATTTAAAATATGTTATTCTTGCAGGAGATTATGATCTCAAAGAGACCTCCTACAAGAATAACATATTTTGTTGTTTTTTGTAAATAAAAATGAGGATCTTTTACAGAGAACATTTAGAGTTATGAAAATTTCAATCAGCAAAATTATCCTTGGGAAAATTTATTTTTCCGAAAACCTTAAAAAAGAAACTTATTATAGGAATAAGAAATATGCAATGTAAATACACTTTAAATTTTTGTTTAAAGTAACTTTAGACTTTACTTACGAGAAAATTAAAAGGAACTAAAGAAACTTAAAAATTATAAAAAAACAATGTTAGCAATTTTAAAGTTTTTCTTTAAGATAATTATAAAATCATAAATTTGTTTTTTCAAGGCGAGCTCCCTTTACTTATAAAGGAGCTTACCATAAAAAAATTTTGTTACAACACAAACAAAAAAATCTTGTAACACTGTGTCTTTTATTCTATCTTGTATGGATTATTCTATTCTGTACGGATCTTACTTATGAGAAAATGTAGTACCGCCGAATCTCTTTAACGGCTGTGTCGCGTATCACGTTCACAAGCAAATTTTTATGTTAACTTAACATTACTTTAAAACTTAAGAACTAAAAATTCTAAATGTAATGGAAATAATAAAACCTTTGATTGTATTCTAAGATTATACACAATATTAAAGTCAATCTTAAAATAAAAATCTTATGTTATTTTGTATTGATCTTTTATGCACTTTAAACTATTTTAAAATTTTTTAACTCTTTTTATTTTTAAAAACTTTAACTTCATTTGATATAAATTTTTTCAAAGGTTAAAAAAGAAATTGTTTTATTTAAATTTAATTATTTTAACTCAAAATAAATGTTTAGCTCAAAATAATTTAGGTCAAAATAAATATATACATATATAGTCTTCGTGACATTTTGATGTTATTTTTAATAAATTATTTTGGATTTATTATAGTATAATTTAAAAAGGACAACTAAAATTATTACAAATAAAGAAGGATAAAAAACAATAAGTTTAATAAGAACGTTCGTAAAACTAAACAAGTTTTTTTAAACAAGTTTTTTTATATAAATAAGCGTTAATTAAGACATTTACTTTTTGTAAATTTGCAATCTATTTGCAAACAACCGAAAAGCTATTGTTTCAAAAAGTGTAACTTATAATAAAAACAAATATTCATTAATAAATAGTGAATATTATATACGAAAAATTCTGAAGTAACAAATATTTATTTGCCAATTTTTTGATAATGCACAATAAGAATGAAGAATGCCAATAAAATATATTGCACAAGTTTAGCGCAGTGGAAGCGAGTTGACGCGAGTTACATATCACGAAGAAAAATGAAACAGCATTGCATGCACGGTTGCTTTTTGCTGTTTCTGGGTAGAAGTTGATAGTAAATAACTTTTCGCCTTAAGTTTAAGCGCGGCTGAAAGTCTACTTTCAGTTTTTGCAAAAAAGTCAAGTTCTCTGAAGAAAATACTTTCAACGTCGTCTATCGGAATTCGCTGACGATGAATTATTGTCGCATATTTTCGAGAAAATATATTGATTTGTCAAAAATGAAGAAAGCTATTTTAGATAGACATGCACTTATTTCCTTGAAATACAATTTACAAGTCTATACAAACAGAAATGTCATAAAAGGAAGAAACTGACAGAAAGAGAGAATAAGAGCAAATATTATAAATTATTTAAAAATTTACTTCTTTCTGGGCTATAAATTTTTATGTTTACTTTTTAAATTTTACTGAAATATATGTTATATTATAATAATAATAAAAATAATGTGTAACAATTTTATGATTTTATTTTATGATAAAATTATTATTGAAAAATGCCAAAAGTCTTTTTGATTTTAATTTATTTTCTATCTTTTTGTCCTTCCTTTTGTTCTTTCTTTTTCTATTTTTGCTATAGCTTAATCTTACTCTCGCTATTGCGGTTATCGAAAGACCATCGACTGTGCACCGCGAAATGGCGGGCTTGTGCAGCGGACTATAATGTTGGCCGATGCACGTAAAGGAAAAGCAATGCGGCGGAAGAGTTCTCGTTTTCCGCCCACTTCTAATGCTGCTTGCAACGGAAGTTGGTAAATATAACTAGTATCGAAAGAATCGCTTTGTTACTGAAAGCTAAAGCGAGAAGGAAATGATTACACAGCGGATCACGAAAAGATCGAAACTTTGCGGTGAACGAATACGCTTCGCTTATTATTGCATTCATTCTCAAAAAAATAAGAAAATATCGAAATTTTCAATTGTACAATATTACAATATTTGTTTCACGATCACGCGATCACGAATTCTACATCGACCAAACCTTATAAGACCCGATAATTATACGGTAAAAGAAATATTATTTTTTGTGTTAATAATGTAAGTAATAATAACGCATAATGTAAACATGATATAAGCTCATTAAATTTTTTAATGTGAATTGCAATTAATAGTTTTAAAAAACAGGAAAAAAATATCTTCACTGTAATCGTAGAATTAAAAAATTATTTGAATTGAATATTGCATACTATTTGTTCCGATTTTTTCACTTATCTAATAGTATTTTTTCATAAGATTTAAATTACAATAATTAACATTTATATGTTATAAATTATCATTTTAAACAAAGACAAAACCTGATTCGGCATTTCCCGTGGAGGCAAATAATTATGAATGGCATAAAAGAGTTTTGTTCTGTATTTAAAATTACAGTTTAACATAATAAAAAATATTGTGTTTTTTGTTTAAAATAATATAGTTTAAATTGTCAATATATATGTAAATAATTAATCATTGTTGTTTAAAGTTAAAGACTGAAGTAGCCTTTGAATAAAGATTTCTATAATTGATAAATAATCGGCTTTACTTAACTTTGTTCTTAGGTATGTGTGTGTGTGTGTGTGTGTGTGTGTGTGTGTGTGTGTTCCACACATTTTCCCTTACATTATTTATAAATACCATATTTTAATTATTTTTATTTTAATTATTATTATTGAATATCGTGTTATTTATGTAAGATATCGTATTTTAAAACATTTAAATATTATGCATTAATATTTCTCAATTTCAGAGTATGCCCATATTTTTACAAAAAGCAGAAATATTAAATAAATAAAATATAATATAATCATAGATATATATAAGTAATATATAATAAAATATTAACAAATAACAAAACATCTTCACATTGTTCATTATAAAGCTCTGTTGGCCTGAGGCACCGATATTATTCGTGTCAGAAGACATCGTTGTGGTGTTCGCGCTCTTAGAATCTATCGGAAATTTCCTTCAATCAAATAAAAGCAATGTCGGCTCGATCGATTCTTCCCATCTTTCGTTTGTTCATTATTCAACCATTTCTTATCAATCGTACATTTTGGTTCATCTTGTGGTTCTTTAAGGAATGTACTCTCATCCTAAACTCAAACTATAGTTAGCATTTGTCCACCACTATTGATATTGTTACTAACTTCTCAAATACTTGAAGATCAGTACATTTGATTGTAGCAGCTATTGCTTCATAAACAATTATTTTATCGAAGAGCGATCTGCCATTTTCAGTACACTTTCATAGTTTAAGGACGGAACATAGATCTTTGCATAACGCATAATGCATAAAGCATAAGAAAATTAACTAATCAGAGTCTTTTATTTTATAGAGAAAGAAAGAAAATAAAGAATTTTGATTGACTCATTTTCTTATATAGGATGCGTCGTGCGTTACAAAAGATTCTACGCTACCGATCTTACTATATTTTTGATAAAGTTTTGTCATTCGTGTAACTTATCTAAATTCAAATTCCAAAACAAAATTATGGTATAAATAAATTAAAATCAAATTAACTTGATTAAAAAATGTTTAATTATTATAACTTGTCATCTATAATGCTAATATTAATTTTTTCAAAAGAAGAACTTTATTCGTTCCTATTAGTACTCTCCTAATTTTTTATAATTTATCTTTGCAAGTAATCTAAAATCTAAAATCTAAAATCTTTAGTTTATAATCCAAAAGAATCTATTACTAGAAACTATAGTGCTTTTGCAAACAGCGACAAAGGATATCACCCTTTGTTGTATGTATCAAGGACCGATCGATCGCAAGCTAGAGGGCTCGTATATATTCAAGACTGTCTTCTTCACCGATACCGAAATCGATTTCAAATCTAATGATATACGATAAGAGCTCTCTCCCTTCCCTTTCCCTGGCTTTTCCCCGTTATTAATCGTGCGAAGCGCATAAACGCGCACCTATCAGACGACCTAAATGCAAAGTTATCGCTTCGCGCCTCCTTTTACCTCCGACAATAATGAGATACTCTTTCATCTCGTCTTTTCCCCCCCACAGAGAATCCAAGAGCGAAATAGGCCGGTATAATCGACGCTAAGCGATGCAACATTCTCGTGCCCGTAACATGAGAAAATATTGTTTGAGATGGGTATGAACTATGAACATCTACTATAATTCCTATAAGATAATACCTTAATTTTTTTATTAATTTATTAAAAAATTTTATAATTTTATGTTTTTAATTTGTTCCATTAATTTTTTAAGATTACTACATAATCATAAACATTTCATTCAATATTATATTTATAAAATTATTATTATTATTATTATTATTTATTTTACTCTTTATTTTAATAATATTATATAGTAGTGTACATAGTCATTTAGTACTTAGTATTCGATAGTATCCCAAATACGAACTTCAGATTTATCAAAATATAATTTAAGAATCAAAATAATATGATAGTATCATGCTAGTGATCTTTTGCTATTCCTATTGTAATTTTACTCGTATAAACAGATAATTGTGTATACCTATGTAAGAAACACGAACTTACATTCTTCTTTTCTTTTGATATCTCTATTTTTTTCAAGTTAATTTACTTATTTATAGGATAACAATTTGCAATTATACATTGACTCATATCAATCTCTATTTTTTGCTGCAATCATATTTCGCTATTCATAATAAAATGTAACTATTTAAAAAGATAATTTTAAATTTATATTTTCATATTCCATGTGATTCTTTAGGTTCTGTTATTATTAAATATACATTACTGGTTTACATGTAGGCAGCACTCGTAGCAATAGAATAGTATATGTTTTGTATGGCATAATACATTTCGAAACTAACAAAGAGTATCACCATTTAATTAGTCAAACTCGAGCTGAAAAGGTTTAGTTGACAGATGATCGATTGGAGCAAACAGTGCGTGGCTAGGCGGAAAATTGCCAGCCATGACTGTTTATTCATTTTGTAAATGCAACTGAGCACTGGATTTTACTCGCTGATGCATATTAATCGTAGCTTACGCAAACGCTCGAAATTTTGAACGAGCGAACAGAATGAAATGGGGAAGGGGAAAGGGAAGGGAGATAAAAGATGGAAATAAATCCGACAGCATGAATTTAATGAGAAATAAATACGTTCTTTTGTAAAATTTATCTTTTTACTTCTTAAATCAATAAATCATATTGAGCTACGAGAAATTCGTTTAACTTACAAATGTTGAGATCATCGTAACAATTAATTTATGATTAAGTCAAATTTCGATATTTAAAATAGTAAGTAAAATAATAGCGCAAAATTGACGGTTTGTGTTACCGTCTATTACTATTTCATGAATACAAATAAACAGCAAAATGTGAAAAAACAGCAGAGAGATTTTCCAGCTTAATTGGCTTACTACTGAATCTACCCATGTGTATCCTTAATGAATTTGGGCCCTTTGTCCTTTTACCCTGCATCAGATAACGTATCAGATTTACTCTCGCTCCAATCGGTATTACGACTTGATTTAGATATAACAAAGTAGAAACAATTTTTTGTCAAACATTTGTAAATTGTGCATTAGAATGATTAAAAACAAAAAATCTCTTGAAATCATGATAGATGTTAAGTCATATAGGTAATCTTTAGACGCGATAAGAAGTGATTTAAAGAAGATTTTACATAATAAACTGTCAGTTTTAACTCTTAAACATTTGTCAATATTTGTAAGCATACAGTTTTTATTTGTTAAAAAATAGTTACAAAAATTGCATTCATTTTAATTAATTAAATACGTAACCTATCGTTTAATTTCTAAGCAATACACAATTGGGAAATTTTTCACAACAAAACAAGTGCCGTTTAAACCGTTTAATAAATAAATGTAGTAATTTTTTCCGAGCATATAATAAATATAAAAACAAAGTTTTTTTAAATTTTAATTAATATTTTAAGAATCTATATAAAATATTTAAAAGAATTATAATTCAATGAATATGTTTGATTCTTACGGCAATTTTATATTTATTACTTATATTTCTTCTGTAATATTTTACACTTATTTTTTTATATTTGTCTTTTTTAACATTTATCTTTTTTTAAAAATGAAACTTACCTTATTCTTATCGTAAAAGCGATATACTATTATAGTTTGATTTTTGTCGGAATAAAATTATTCACGATGTTACGTTATGATAGAGATTTTGCTCCAGAACTTGAATTAAAAAAAAATGGATTCACATAAGATTGTGGAAAACCTTTCAATTATAAAACATAAATTTACAAAAATAGAACTTTATTAAATACTGAAAAATCAATGTAGTTCTACTAACGACAAATATAAGTTCTTTTTGATATTTTAGTTCACACTGTAGTAAACAGAATTGATTTTGATCACAGAAGCTACAGCCAAGCATCATTTGATTGAATTATCATGACACACTGATAAATGATGTACAATACGTCAACAAATACAATCGCGCATGATTAATTAAGCGTATTCCTTTCATCTTATTTCAGTATTCGTGATTAAACGTCAAACAGCTAATGGCAAGTATCCGAGAAAGACCAGCTACCCGCGTTTTATTATTCGAAGTATTACGGGAGCCGGACGCAACCGGGCGCAGCGACAGGCCAATTAACGAAGAGAACGATTTAAATCCTGTGACTCGTTACAATGAAAACGCTTTTTGAGGGGGCTGTTATTATTACAACGGCACAAGGTACCTTTGATGCCGCGATCCCGAATAGATAGAAGGAAAACAAAGCCGACCGCGGAAAAGAGAAATGGAAATTTTAATTGCGCGAAAGGGAGAACCCGTATCTTACTCTCTACACCCTCTCGCGCATCCTCCCACTTCTCCCCATTTTCCGGATTATTTTCAGATCTTGACGGTAACATCCTTTTTATTTCCGTCTGTTTCATTACGCTGCTCTCTCGTGTCAGCCTCTCTCGGCTCGAACGAGTGAAGATTAAACGCGCAACATTTAATGCCAGTATCGCGTTTTCCATTTGTGCAATATTGTGTTCAGCTATTTCAAATTAAATAGTAAATAATGAGAGAAACAAATATTAATAAGATCGCGATACACGTACAAATATATACACTTTTTCAGTATTGAAAAATTCCTTATCAATATCATATCATTTAAACTATTTTCCTCTATTTACTTTATTACTCTCGTAAAGAAATAGATAATAAATTGTTATAGGCAATCATTCTAAGCCATTATTCATGAAGTACGCGAATCTAATTGATAATAAAAATAAAAGACGTGGAACAAATAAAAACAAGTTTTCTTTTATATTTGTCAGATTCTTTTATCCTTCAATTTTTCATTTATCTAACTTCATTTAAAATTTTTATAAATATATGTAAAATTTATTAGTTTTCCTCTAGTTTTCAATTTCAACATACAAAATCTTCAACTATGTTTTTATACTTTCAATAATTTTTATTTTTATCACTTTTATATATCGCTCGAATAATTGTCGTAATAAACTGTTATTTTCAGGAAAGACGTTCATTAACAACTCGCTCCAATCACAAGCACAACTCTATTTCCAGTCTCGCACGTGAGGGAAGTGTATTCATATGCGGCATATTGTTTTGGCCTTATAATGCCAAGCCGTCGCGAAGCATTTCGAGTCGATACAATAGCACCCAATGCTCCGAGAAATGCTTATCGATTAAGGAACATTTCAATGAGCAGCGTTTGCTGATGATAAGACGTCAGACGCACAATCGCATGCTCCTTTATATAGCATACGAAGGCGCACGTGTATCACTATTGTATCGATTATCACTCAAAATAGGACTATCTGCAACAATGATGATGTTGCATGTCCCTATTGATACTTGATAATTCCATGAACGACGTAATATAATAACTATAAAAAGTGATAAAAGTATGAAAAATAGAAATTTGGATTTAAGTATTAAAATATAAATTGTATATTTTCAAAAATATTTGTTGATTAAAAAATTTTATTATTATTATTACTAAATATTATATTGTCACTTTATAATTAAATGTATAATATAGTTAAATATAATAATGAAATATACTTATAAAGTTTATGAATTTATGTATACTCATTAATATACATATCGCAAATATTGTTTTACTTCATTTATTTTGTCTAATTTCAGACTAAATAAAATCATACCCTCTAAATATGAAACTCACAGGGAACATTTTGATTGTACTTATCAAATTTATAACATTCCAGATGTGTAGATTTATAAATATATATCTATATGTTTATTTCTGGGACTGAATTGCTGACTGATATATTTTTTCGATTTCCATGTCGCGTTTGTTATGCAACTTATCAATATACGTGGATACTCTAGTATTACGTATAATTGGTTCCAAAAAATTGTCTCTATTTTTTTGTAGACTGGAATAATATCTCTGATAATAAAAAATTACACTAAGAAGATTCCATGAACTGATATCAGGCCACAATACTTTAATAAAATAGATGCAAGTATTGGAAATCTAAAAGAAATTTACGTAAAATTTTGAAATGCATGGTCCTGCTTTGATTACAAGGGGATAAAGTCAAATCATAAAAATTAAATAAGCTTTCTTACTTGCCATAAGAGGAAATCGCTAAGTCGAATTTCTCCGGAAGTACGAATTAATATATCTGGATTTGGAGACTTGTAAGTATACAAACAATTAGTAATCAGATCTTCGTTAATATCTTCTAATAAAATATCATTATCCTTTACACCTTGTATTATATCCTTAATTGCATGAGTAATTTCGTCCCTTGCTATTAAAAAGTATAAAAATTATATATGCATGTGTGTATATATTTTTAAATTATATAAAATATTAATTTATTTATATATACGTCACGAAACTAATTGTCCAGAGAGTACACCGATATATCAATAATCTTTTTAAATCGGATCAAGCTGTGTTCTGGGAATATACTTATTTTATATATTACATAATATGTTCAGGCATAATATGTTTAGGCCTGCGTTTAGGAAGTGCACTATTAGTACTATTGCATCTTTCTATCTTAATTGTTTATGAGACATAAAATACGAGGATGACAAAATGATGCAATAGCGCTAATAGCGCACTTCCTAAACGCAGGCCTAAACATATTATGCCTAAACATATTATGTAATATATAAAATCAAGTGTAAACATAAATATGATTCATTGTAATTGTACTTACATGTATAAGCAACAGCAAAATTAACAAATATTTTCTTATTTTCCCTAGTAACAATCATAATTTCAGCTATTAATTTACGTAAATCTTCTGGCAATAGGGAAAAATTGCCAAACACACGAACACATATTCCATTGTCCTTCAATTTTTCCTGGAAATTGTTTATATAAATTTGTAATAACAAAATCTATATATTGTGCTGCGATGATAACTGATTTAAAAAATTCTAAATGTCACACATACTTGTCTTCTAATAAATCCTTGAACTTCTGCCTGGCAAGGTTCATGAGACTATCAACTTCTTCTTTGTTACGTTTAAAGTTCCCTATACTAAATGCATAAATCGTGAATTCTACAATATCAAGAGTTCTGCACAAGTATATCAGCTCAACCATTTTGTCGTACCTGACGTAAATAAAATATAAGAGGCAACAATTAGCTAGTATATCTGCAATTTTTTTTTTTTAAATACATACCCTTTTGAGTATCCCTCTGCTATCGGCAAGTTCTGTTTCTTCGCATAACGTCTGTTACCATCCATGATAAATGCCACGTGTTTAGGTACTTCACTAATCTTAATGATCTTTAAAATTAGGAATTGAAACCAGTTTAAAATGCGTTCCTTTAGCCACGACATCATATTTTAAATTTTACGTTTAAGCGTACGAAAATGTAAAATCTGTGATCAACTGACTCTCTTCAATGTTTCAAAAATTTGTCACTATCTTATACTTACCGACGAACACAGTATATAAAGTGCTCATTAACATGATAAAAACAATATTATCCCGGTAAAAAATTGTTTATACATTATAAATACGTATAAATATGTATAAACATGCATAAATATTGATCAATGTGTATATAGTATTTATCTCTCATTTATATTCTTATAAGAATATTCTTATAAGGATATATTTATTTGTTTAAAAAAGGTAAAAAAGTCACTAAGCATACTTCTCGAATAAATTAATTTTTTTACTTAAACAATAGCATTCTCATCATTCATAATTTACACGACTCTATAACTCAATCGCACATACTCACGCTAGATACTTTAACTCCAATATTTCAAAAGTTTCTGTCACATTCACTATCCATCATTTAATATTTATTAATAAATATTATATTATATATATATAAACCTTTGAATCTTAATTAATGTTGCGTTACGTTTCATGCATGATGCTCGTGAGGGCTGAGTAAGATTTAAAATAGTTCTATTTTAAATATGTATTTAAAATGGAAATGACATTTTGCATTTTCTATTTTAAATGGTTTTTGAAAAACCATTTTCATTTTACATTTGAAATAAAATCATGTCTATCATTTAACCATTTATAAAATAGATAAATCTAAATGGTTTTTCAATGTTTTCCCTAGAATCATTGATGTATAAGAAGATCTGAGTCCCATGATTTTTATAAAATGCCAAAAATTTTTATAAATTTTCAAATAAACTGCAAATTAAACTATAAAAAAAAATTAATTCCAGATAGAATTCATAAATATCAAATTTTAATAAAAAAAAATGTTTCAGCTTTATATAAAATATTATATATAGATTTCTAAAAGTGTATATTACTCTTAACATCTAATTTTGAACCGACGCTTCTCGTATTAATTTGGATTATTCAAGTAAACAGTCCCATTTCCAAATTATAATATTAAAAAATTTTAAATTCCTGTCACAGAAATATTTTATTTATAATACTGTAGTCAGGACTTCGAATTCCCTTGAAAATAGATTTCAAACGGAAAATACTTTTAAAAAATGTATATCACCCTGGGGTGCGTTCCAAAGTTAACTTTGGTCAACCTCGATGGTTATGAGATTGAAGAGAAAAGTTAACTAAAGTTTAACTAAAGTATTAGTCATTTTGGAACGAGTTTAGTACGCTCATTGGTATACATCAGTATACATCATGACAGCAGAAATAAATAAACATGTAATTATAACCAAAGTTTGTGCTGCAAATACATTATATTTATCAAATATTATCATAAACATCAAAAATGATAGTAACAGTGAAGATGACGCAGAAGAATTGATGTAGGATCTTACCTTTTACAAGGACGACATACATTTTGCCATATTTCGTATCCTTACAAGGTATCCTTTTTCGTTAGTCAAAGTTCATGTTGGTTCGTGTTAGCAACCCATGTTTTGAATTTTTCCCGCATTTTCATGAAAGTTACCTTTCCTATCTCTCAATTTTGCAAGGTAGAAAAATTACCTTCGTGGATGACTAACTGCACGTTTTAAAACGGCTATCATTAGTTAACCACTCAGTCACAGTAGTAGTTCGGAATGGACCAAGGTAAAATTTTGGAACGCATCCCTGGAGGAAAGTTTTTACGAAAAAATACATAAATTGAAACAAAATCTTAGAAATTCTTACTTTGATAGATAATCGTAATGGGACGTAGAGTAGCGTCATTTGTTTGAAAAAAATCCTGCGCTCTCAAAGAACGTCACTCTACGTCTCACTACAAATATCTAAAAATATCAAAAAACTAGATTTCTGAGACAAACAAATCTCACTCCATATCCCATTAATATTTATAAAAATATTTATAAAAAATTAAGAATTTCTAAGATCACATAATGATTTGCAAATTAACTCGAAAACTGCAAGTTCTTACAGATTTAATATGTCATATAGGATTATTAAGATCGTTCTAAGATATGTAAGAGCATCGAATTGTTAAATTGACCAGCAATTTAATTTGCAAATATTATAATAATTATGTTAAATTTGCAAATTAATATTACAGATGTATAAAACATATTTGTAACGAAAGTTTTTATAATAATAGAAATAGTTGATTTGCTATTTTTATGAAGTTTTATGACAATTAATTTCTTGTTCGTGTAACGATGTTATTTTCTCGTTTATTGGATATCGTTTATTGGGCATCTTCACAGAATCTTGTTTCTTTTGTGGCGAATTTTTCGAAGCATTTGCTCATCCTTTGTCCACATATAGTGCCATGAAACGAGGAGGACGAAAGAAATAATAATTCAAGGAGGAATGACTGTGACGGGGAAAACGGAAGGCGAGGAAAATGGAGTGTATATGAAAGGGAATAAGTGAACAGCAGGAGGGCTGTTCATAGCAACGATGAAAAGAAAGGGAGGAAAGCGAAAGAGCGTATTCGCCATAATAATTATCGCGGGCTTTCTTCCTCGCATGCTGCGAAAGCAACAGGTGGCTGCGCTCGCGCGTGCCACTCGCAATCGCACAGACAAATCGTTCGGGATAACGACGAATCGCAATCGAAGTCCGGTGATTAGCGAGCTCCGATGGGGACTCGATTACCGTCGTCGGTTGAAGGGCAACCTTGATTGCACGTCGCAGTCGAAGCAGAGTTTTTGCTCGCTCCTAATGTCGTGTGTTACTTCGCATTTTCCATGATATAACTAATAACTTCTTTGTAAAATATATAAATAAGAAAAAGAAGAAATTACATTTTGTTTTCATTTTGATAATGCAGCTAAAAGAGTTAAAGAAGTTATATATTTTAATTAATTTTAATTATATAACATGTAATTATTTGTATGTATGTGTGTGTGCGTGTGTGTGTGTGTGTGTGTGTGTGTTACATTATGTACATATAACATTGTTATATTTTGCAAAGAGAATGATAGAAAATACATAAATATATATATAAATAAATTTTAAAAACGTAAAATGTATTAGGTGTTGGAATTAATTCGTAGCGTTTTTTAATGAAAGAATGTTATTTATTTCACATGAGCATTAAAAAATACATTAATGAAAGTACTTCCCATCACTTGTAAAACGCTACGAATTAATTCCAACACCTAATATAACCGATAGAAGATTAAAGTTAACATAAAAGATACGTCATTATTGTTTTGCATGACTGCTACAGCTTTTTAACCTTCTGTTTGTAATAAGCAACTAAGAACTATTTATATCAATGTGCTTGCAGCACATGCAATCATCCTAATGGAATAGTACATAAAGTTTAAAGGAACAAGGGCGCCTTGGCCAGCTTCCCGACTTTCCTGTTCACGCCCTTTGCACGGAAGGATGCACCTTCAGGGGACTATTTGCATAGACTGATTGCAGTTTCAATTAGGAGAGAGCGACGTAACTTTTTCGCGAGTTACAAAGGCACCGCGGCGAGCGGACTGGAAAGAAAAAAGGTCGAGGAAAGAAAAGAGGCGGGAAAAAGAGAGCAAGATGGAAGAAGCGGAGTTTGCCGTATCCTATTGTCGACGACACAATGGAGCCGGCAATCCTTCGACTGTTTTTGTACCGAAGCAAAATGAGCCAATCCATAATCGGAAATTACAGTCAGACAATGCAGTGAAAAATTTTCATATTTTTGCATAATAAAGCTGGAAACAGCTTGTTACTAAAAATCGATACATATATTATAGCAAAAATATTTTGTTTTATAAATTAAAATTTTGTTATAATAACAAAAATTTAATTAAAATACACCAAACAAAAGTTTTTGGTTAAAATATACCGAGCAAAATTGTAATTTTACGTGAACTAAATTTAGTTTAATTAGTATCTACGAATATTTCTTATATTCACAAAAAAAATTATTTTGTAAAAAGCTATTAAAGGGCCCTGCATAAACCTTATGGAAATTGAATTTCAGCCGAATTGCCTGAACATTTAATATGTTGTAGATCTTGTCGTCCTGATAAAAAATCTTCACAAGAGAGCATAACGCTGTAATGAATAATTTGACTTCTTTTATTATTAAAAAAATATTATTATCTCATTTCAGTAAACATCCGGTTTTACGTAACGAATCTTTATGCGCGTCTCGAGATTGTGCTTGAACTTCTGATCTATTACTTTTTTTCAGAGCTACTCTTTGAATCAGTTATTTCACAACTACTCTTACAAATATTTCTTTTTACAACAGTAATTTTTATATTAAGTATTCATAAACTACTCATACTATTAGTTCTTGTCAGTTAAATATTTCTTTCTTGTAAGAAAATTATATTTTTTAAATATAATAAAAATTCATTTTTCTATTGAATCTTATAATACAAAATTCACAATAATCAAAAGCATCCCGATTTGTCAGAAACAATCAGATCAATATTGTCCATATAACTTTTTACTTAAAAATATATATAAAAAGTGCAAATAATGACGTAGGAATGCACTGTAGTCGTTGAAAATAAAAAATTGTAGTAGCTCGTTTCGAAAAACGACGCTTCGTAGAGGTCAAACAGTTCATTATGGGGAGTTGTGCTTGTGACTTTTTATCAGAACAGAAAGATTTACAACATATCAAATTTTTAAACAATTCCACCAAAATTCAATTTCCATAAGGTTTGTGCGGGATTCTTTTTTGTTATATAAAATATTTGGTTGCTGCTAAAAAATACCTCAACTAAATAATTTTGCTAAAGACACTAAATTTTTTTTAATGTCACTTCAATATTTTTCCTAAAGTTAAAAACAAATATAATTATTTCTTTCTTAAATAATTTACAATGTAAAGTAGCAATATAAACAAAAAATTTTTCTTTTTGTTTCCTGTTATTTATCATATAATCTTATCATATAATCTTATATAATCTTATATAATTATCTTGTGTGACTTTGCTTATACCTTTTTCGTATAAATGGCTTTAGCGGTAAGTGGTGATCGAAATAAATAGATCATAGACGTCACACAATAAACTTGGGCATCTGTCAACATAATCCCATAGAAACATTAGTCGATTTGTGTCTGCATCATAAAGTTATTCTCGATTGAAAATGTCAGTTTACGAGCCAAATTCTTATCATTTACGGGAGGTTTTAATTTTCTGCTTCAATATGAAGAAATCTGCGGCTCATCGAATGCTTTCAAATATTTATGGTGAAGCCGCTATTAGTGAAAGAACGTGTCGTAAGTGGTTTCAACACTTCAAGAACGGTGATTTTCACGTCGAAGACCAGCATAGCGGTGGAAGAGAGAAGGTTTTCGAAGATGCAGAATTGAAGGCATTACTTGATCAAGACTCTTGTCAAAATCAAAAAGAATTGGCACGATCATTAGGAGTGACTCAATCAGCCATTTCAAAACGTCTCAAAGCCATGGGA
>NW_011627808.1:111846-181730 GCF_000204515.1 Acromyrmex echinatior
TAAAATCATAACCTGTAGTTAATAGTAAAGCGTCGAATTTCGGAAAAAAACCGTATAAGCAAAGTCATACGCGTTATATATATATATATATCTAACAAGGCGTAAATTTAATTTATGAGAAATTTGCTTATCTCGTAAATCATATTACATTCTTATCAAGTCGTGAATCATTCGCGCCCACTAACAAGATCCAAAAATTTCATAAAACCGAACATGTCGCCAGTTTGCCTTAAATCACGACTGGCGGCAAAAAATGTCGGCAACGATGCTGCGCGTTCCGACGGAAAATTAATTTGTCTATATAAAACGGTGAGGAAGAAGAAACGCGTTGAGACATGAAGACGACACGACGAGGACGAAGAGAGATAACCCGCGGCAAAACCGATCTGCTGTATCTTTTTACGCGACGTCATAATGTCGGAATCAATTTAAAGAGGATCGTGATCGAAACTACAGCTATTTCCTCTTTTCACGGTTTATCTATAATCTGTGATGGAGGCGCTTTGCGATATGTACTGTTCAATTATATAAAAGTTATACATAGTATAATACAAGATAGTATTAGCTTAACCTTTTTATTGTTTATAATTTAATCGCAGTTTACAATTAAAATATGGAAATTATTTTACTATTTCTTCATTTTACTAATAAACTTTATTCTTTACAATAAAATTGCAAATTAGAATATCGATTAGAATTTCATTGATTCCTGCTTTGTCTCATCTAAATAGCTATTTTTACCGTCCGTTCTATAATGGCAAAAAAATAAAACATCACCTTGTATAATTCAAAGAGAGCGATCTTTCTATCTCGCGACGATATATAAACTGTGCGCGTGTACCGATGTGTATCACTCGAAATTGAATTTCGAGATATGAACGCGGTCCATATCCAATTCTCGACACATGCACACATCACTACATTCACCTGCAAATACGGAGTGCGCGCGTATGTATGTACATATGCGCACATAAACGTGTGCATGCACAATCGATACTCTTCGACCTACTTGCGGAAAAGAGCATGGGAAGCGGAGCACATATGTGTGACGGAAAGACATTATATACCGGTATCTCTCGAGTTATAATGATCCGTAGGACACTACGTAACGGGTCAATGCTTCCAATGTGAGCCACTCTACACTATTACTCGCGAAAATATCCCATCTCAAAGGAGTCGCACGTTCGACAAATATTCTGCCATGACGTACAGATCGAATAACCTGACAGTCAGTTAATCGAAAGGATGTTTATGACGTTTGTAATATCTCCTTATTTATTGTTCATTTTTTGTTTATTTTTATGTGCGTGTGTGTGTGTGTATGTGTATGTTTATTTATATTATTCACGTATATAAATTGTGTCTATCAATCAAGATTTCAATTTCCAAACGCTATTGACACTTTATCAGAAACCTATTTACCTAAACAAAATGAAATAATGAAAGAAATACTCGTAATAAAATAATAAAATCAATAAATATAGGTACATTACATTACATGCAATCAATAAACAAAAATTAAAAGGTTCGCAATGTTGTGCCAATGAGAGAAATCTATCCAAGATTCATTAGTTATCGAATATAAATTCAAGCATTCTTGGTTATAATCCGAGAATAACTTACTACGATCATCGACATCTCGATTGAGCTGATCTGTTTCATGCAGTTCTGGCGTAGGCGCGAAACATGCGAATGCATAGTATGTGTCCGTTCACACGTCCGAGAATATGGCATTCCAATAACTCGCCAAGCGACGTTAATTAGCCGGAAACATGGAGGAAACGGAATTTAGAGATTGCCACGCACGTTTGAATTTTTGCGAAATAACATGACGCACGGAATTTCCGTGCTGTAATTGTCGCTGTAATCGTAAATGTAAACGTAATTTTCTATTAATCTTGAAGAGTTATTACAAAAAAAAAGAATAGGCTGCTTTTAATTTCATAAAATTTGTCAAATCGTCTATTATTATATTTATTTTAATATCTTTATGATATATTTATTTTAAAAAATATATAATACAAAATATAAAATATATAAAAAATATATAATATTTACAAAAAAATAAGCGCATATTCCATGATAGTTTCACTGTTGCGTTTAATAGTTAATTTCTAATTTTAATAAGCAATCATAATCAAAAAATCAAAATTTTTTATATTTATTCATATCAAATAAAATCACTCTTAAGCAAACGTACATTTAATATTCTTTAACATACAATTCTTGTAATATGTTACAAGTACATTAATAGTAAAACATTTTCAATCGTCAATCGTTGTAGACAGTCTTTCGATATTGAGGATGTTTGCGACAATGAGTTCGCTGTTTTAATTAATTATATCATCACATGTAGTACGAATTAAAGGGCAGGCAAAGTATATTTGATTGCTTCGAGAAAGTCAATGCGATCCTACTCGGCCGCGTCCTATGTCCCAACGGAAATTATCGAATCGTATCGAGGTACGGCTTTGTAAAACGGCAATCCGCAGGTAGTTTAATTAAACCTCCGTCACTAATTAACGCCGATTTTATGGCGTCCACATCTCTCGAGGTTCGCGTTACAGCCGAGTGATTTCGAATAGTTCTCAGACCTTTAAAGCAAAACGAAAAGTAAACGAATGCTCAATGCATATCGTTGCAATTTTCATTAATTTTCGTTCACGTAAGTGATCAAATGGAGAATATGAAAAATTGTCATTCTCATCATTCTTTTGTAATTATTCGTTCGTAAATGCCTTTTAATATTGTAATAAAAAGTATGAATTGATGGATTGTCGTCTACATGAAATTCCTTACTGAAGAATTATCCGATTATAAAGTTATTTTATAATTAAGAACTTGGAAGCAAAATTAATAAGTGCGATGTTGAAAATCTGCCGTAAAAGATAAACGTTGCTATCGACAGAAGTTTCCGCTGCGAAGTTACTAAATTATATTACAGCAGTTGTAAAAATAAATTAAATTTTATTATTGTTGGAAATAGAAAAAGCACTCCCATTTTAGAAGTGAATGCATTATTGCTGGTGTTTAATAAAAATTAATACCTAACAAATTAATTTTTCAAAAGTTTTATCAATATCACACAAGGCGTCGACATTTTAATATCACAAAAGAATATCGCATTGATACAATTGATTCTAATTGAAAAAAAAAACAGATCTAATTACCGTTACCTAGACTAATTAATTACGACAAATTAATTTGCTACATAACGAATTTTAACCGGTAATCAATGCTACGTAACTGACACTACATTGAATTATGATATTGAGGATACTTACGCATGAACAAACTAAACGAGCAATTAATCATACAAGTATAACGAATCGTACGAGTTAAAGCGTATACTTTTACTTTTATTCATCCAGACAAATGCGTCAAAAATAAATACATATTTTAAAATATTCCTTTCTCTTTTACTGAAGAATTACAGAAAGTGCTGTGCAACAAAATTATGTAGGGTAACTCCGGCAAATACGTCGCGTTGGGATTTACGCCGCAGAAGTCAGAAAAAATAGAAGGAGTGGAGGGTAATTTTCCCGCAACTATTTTGTTACATGCCTTTATGTTATATTAGTATTGTGTTACGATTTCAGTTTCTTACTTAATATTAATGAAAATATTGTGAGTTGAATCGATTTGTCATTGTGAGTAGCGCCATCATAAATTATAATCTACGTAAAATGATTATTGTAGAACGTGCAAAAGACTTAGTGGTTATTTCGATACATGAGTGTAGAGGAATAGTAAACCATGTTGCATAACAAAATACAAGTACTTTGCTCTTATATTCTTTATTTAGTTTGTTGTCTTGTATATCCCACCTGTTTGAGATATACGGGTATATATTTTTAACGGGCAGGATTTATGCCCAAAATATACAAAGTGGGCAGATTGAGTTCAGTGCACTAAATGCAATAAATGCATTACATGAAATATGTACCTCATGTCATAACACTTGTAATACATGTGCGAAGATTGTAATTATTATTTATTACTTCATATACATATTTATCATTCTTATTCCTTAATAAAACTTTATAAACGCATTTTATAAGTTATTGTGTCATTTTACGACTTATTTATATGCGTTATTTGTAAATTTCTCATGAACCGTCTACATATCCCCCCTCCCCCTATGAGTAGCCATATATCCCACCCCTATGGAATATATGGCAAAAATACAAGGATTTAAAAAAGTTCATTTTCTAATATGCGAAATATAAATATTTCCAATATTGTTCATAATAGTAGACTAAATAATAATATAAATAAATAGTTCTAATATAGTTCGTTTACTTTAAACATAGTAAATAATACTTAATAAATTAAATTTTTGATAGATGCAGCGTATATACCGGAGTTACCCTATTGTATTTAACTTATTTTCATTCCCAACGCGCTTACGGTTTTTCTTACATAAACGTGTTGCTACCGATTTTAATTTCTTTTAACCCCTTTAAACCCCTTTTTATTTACTTCTTATGGCACATTTTTTAAGCATATACTCTAAGCACGTTTTTGAGTAATAAATTTAAAAGTGCAAACCTTATTTAGTGCTAGGCATTATTCGACTCACGTACCTTATTTGTTACTGCAGTTTCTCGTTATGTGTTTTTCACATAATATTAATATACACAAAATCAAATATAATTAAATAATAAATATTTTTAGCGAATAGAAGTAGAGCGTAAGTATTAAAGCGCAATTAAATTTAGTATAATTTTAATACTTAAAAATAATACATATGTTGGTGCGAACGTTTCGATTCGCTTTGGAATCATTATTAGCGATGCACTGCTTTCTTGATTGTTATATCTTCTAAAGATTTGACACATTTCTCTCTCTACATAAGCAGCTAATGGATTGAATGATCAAAAATGAAATGTAAGTATTTAATAATAAAAATAATACGTAAAAAATTTGAAATCGAATTGCATCATAATCTTTATGGTTTATTTAATTCAATAAATTTGAGAATGATCACTTATCATATAAGAAGAAGAAGCGTGTTAATTAGAGAGAAGCCTATACTATATTGAGGTGATAACCAGAGAATTAAAACAAATGCTTTCTGTGACTAATAATATACTTAATTCGCGTCATCATTTGATAACCATATTCACTCACCAACCGATTAGCTTCCATTGGCTGCTTCATCATTGGACGCCCGTTTGAATGCGGATCAATCAACAGGCCACAAGTCTGATCACAATCGCAACCGTTAATTAACGCGATCTAACCACTTCGGCGTTCCCGGTACTCCCCGATGTTTGTCGCAACTACGTTCAAAAATCATATGACGTACAATACACAAGCCAAATATATGTACAAAACCATAATATAAAGCAACAAACGGAAAATTTTATGATTCGTTCAAGCAATTTGAAAAGGAGCAGAAATGATCTAAACAGACATTGGATAGTACGCGTTTAGACTTAATACTTTATGACAATCGTCCGTCACTCAATTCGACATTTCCGATACTCATTGAAATTCGTTTTGTAAAGAAAAAATTATTAGTATCAGAATAAATGAAGTAAGCAATTGCGTATTTTCCAAGTTACGCGAACGACTGTAGATATTATAGATAGTGTATAAATTGACAGTGTATAAAGTGATTGTATGATGTGTTCCACTTACGCTCACAACGCATCATGTCCTTGTTGAACATTTGGTAAACAACAAAGAATGAAATAATTACATGGGCGTTACGAGCGCCAAGAAGAAAGTAGTCTATACTTAGATAAGTCAGACGCAAAGGGGCATTTTATTCTCGAGTCACAGTGAGAGTCTTAATGAGTCGGTGCGTTTCAGCTGTTGTACACTAACTTAATCTAAATGTAAAAGAGAGATAAGTAATTAATAAAATACCTAATATATATTTTATTAAATTCCACAATAAAATGCATTGAGAATTTCGTGATTTAATTCGTGTCTATATTTTATTTTTATTAAACGTACATCTTTATGTCAATTTGTGTACAATAGCTTTAAAGTGAGTGCACATCAACTCTGCCAGTGAAAATCGCTGAAAGAAACGAAATAGTGAGAGGAATCAGTACAGGTCAGTGAAAATAAGAAGCGAGTCAAACCGAGTCAGCAAGAATCGAGCAACAATGTTTATTTGACTCGAGAGTGAAATGCTCCTTAACCACCCTTGGGCGTAAAAAGTGTGTGTTCTAAGAATGAAAACAAAATAAATTCGAAACGTAACTGTCATAACTCTGCTTATCGCGAAATAATATTGTAATGCGTGAATAATCTTAATTCAAATAGAACGTACACTTAAATAATATCTGAGTTAAATGAAATTATCGAGGTTGTATGACATGCCAAAATTTTTTATGTCCAAATTATACTTATTATTATTATTTATATAAATATGATTCGTCCCCTAAAGAAATTTTCAGGGTAAAAAAACCTCATATTTAAAATTAAAACACGTAAAATTGTCTTCTTTTCTCTTAAATACATTAATGACTTAATTGGAACAACAATTCTACGAAGGGGTTGCTATATACTTTATTTATTTCTATTTCATGATATTTCTGTTTTTTATATGTTGAAGGTATCTTCTCTTTAATAAAAAAAAACCGGAAATATTACGAATAATGTTAAAATAAATGGAGAGAATTTTTAACGTAATCGCCCAAGCGACGCCTTTAATGTCACGTTTACTGCCCGCGAATAGAACATCGCAAACAACCAGGTATACGCTCTGCGAAACACTTTAATTAACACGCTACGACGATCACTCAATCTTAATTAACATGCTAGGCGGAAAGTTTATGTAGCATTTGCATAAATTAACTCTTTCGTGCACGTATTCATTCTTCTGACCATTATGTACACAAGTGACAGTTGATGTTATAAAAAAATTTTCGTTGAACTATAATTAATAGTTATAAGATAATAAATATGAATGATTCTCAATATACATATTGATATCTCAGAATATTTCAAAATATTTCCTTCTAAATCCCCCCGTAAATCTACAATATTTTGTACCAAATATAAGTAATAACATAATTAGTTACTTTATAATAATTTTAAAAGTATCAATTAAAATTATGTGTCCTCAAATCATTGTATACATAATTAGAGCAACTTATATACTGTATCTAATTTAATTAATGACAAACAACAATGAAATAATTAATAAAAGCTGTAATTATCCATAGCATTTATTTATATACGATATTTTATACTTTTACTATTCTTTTTATATTTCAATTTAAATTTTTCATCATGTAACTTCGATAGTAATTTTATTTTTACATCTTCCATATGTACGTTTATGTATTATAAACGTACATATATGTACATATGTGTGTATATATATATATAATAATACGTTTACATGTAATTTTGTTGCGGTTTGATAACATATTTATAAATATAAATATTCTTATACATTTTACGATGCTCATCTTCTAAAATTGGGCTAACATGAAACAATATGTATCTCTTGGAGTCGATTGTTCTATTATTATATTTTCGGATAAACTATGGATGTGTTCACCAAATAATAAAGAAGGATAAAACAATACATCATGCGCTTCATGCGTAACTCGGAACGCATCCTATGTGATAATTTACCTACCGGATAAACAAAAGAATAAAAGAGTAAGAGCATAAGAGAGTAAGTCAGTGAGCTGAAGTTTACCGAAAGGTAGAATAACTCAACCTTAAACTTTTTTGTTTAACAACAATGTTTCAAGAAGAATCAATCCCAGATATTTGTGATAGGTCCCTTACTATTGAATAGACATATTAAATAGACGCTTTATTTATTTAAGAAAACTGTTCGTATAGAAATAAGAGAAGTAACAATGTAATATCGCTTTTATTCGGGATACGGATAAAATCTGGAACGGATAAACGAAATTGAAAGTATCCGGAAGGAATGTTCGCGCACAAAGGACGAAAGCGAAAGGACTGGAGAAGGTTGAGCTACTTTCAAATGGAAACCCAAAAAACGTATCCGATTTCAGTTGGACAAACGCGCTGTCGTTACTTTTACAATCTAGTTTACTTAGGCAAGGGACAAACTTTCGGACAAATATTGGTCAATCTCGAAAAAACAATATTATTTCTATTTCAGTAATCAAACAAGTGAAAAATCTATACATCGCTTCATAGACGAGACTATAGTCTTTGGCTAATATAATTATCTTAAAGGCACCAATAAATATTTTCTATTAACACATCCATTGTTATAATTTTAATCAAAAGGATAATTAACAATAATAATTAAATTAATATTAAAGATAATAATATATATTGAAGGCAACAATAATTAAATGATTGTAGTCATAATCATTGCTTTTTTGCAGACACAGTAAAAAGTAGAAATTAATCTTTACAGTATTTTAGAAAAAGCCATACACGATCCACATTTTGTGATAATACATTTTTGTGAAATAAGTATGCATTTTCTTATTCTATGTTTGCGTTAACATAAATATTATCTATTGATTAAATAAACTGTATCTACATACAGGATTCATCATCCAATCCGTTTATTATGACTTGATTTACGCACACTACATTTCGCCAACGGCATTAATTTCTCGCCGCATTCAGTTCACATTTATTCGTCATTAAGCGTCGCCGCGATGAAAGTCACGCAATTAATTCATCGTGCGATTGCCGTTTGTCCGCTGCACACGATTACCATGTGGCCGCAAAATGCCGCCTTTAATTCGCTCAACGCTACCACCATGCAGCTGATAACGCTGCCAATAAGGTCTTGTTAAAATATGCTTCCGCGCGGCAATTAGAGCGATCAATTTTTATTGTGCGATCGCAGCATCGTGTTGGAAATTCGGACAAAACACGCCGCAGACAAATAATATACCGCTGCATTCGACGGCTGGTTAGCAAAACCGATCTCTCGCGTGAAATACGGTACTTTGATGTTGACAGAATATTGATACTTTTTCCCTCAAGGGAAAAGAAATATTTTCACTATTTATAATCCTTTAATTTTAAGAATAAAGCGACAAGATTAACATTTTATCAAAATAAAAACAAAAAAATATATATATATTATATATAAAGAAGTATGTATCTCAAATTTTATTAGAAATTAAGATATCAATTTTTATTTACGAAAATTTTGTTTAGGATAAGCAGATAAAAAAATCATTTTGCTTCACTTTTGCTCGTCTATAAATTTCTGGTTTTAAGCTTTCTTAAAAATTTTTGAAATCTATGTTTTCTGATTCCGATTGGACAGCTAAAGTCAAATTTGTTCAAAAGCGCAGTCAAAACGCAAATTTGGTGACTGTGCCGATTGTGCCGATGAAAAATTTGATTTATCGCGATGCAGTAACAATTCAATCGGAATGACAGGTTTTCAATGCACGATGTAATATTTGATATACATACATATTGTTTAAAATGATAATTTGACGTTACATGTAAACCAAGCTGTCGTCCGAAATCAAAATATCGCACCATATTTGTCATTTATAACGCGACAATTTGTTTTTCATGTGTAAAATTTACAACTTGTATATACTAGTAATAATTTTATAGAAAATGATCTTTTTTTTTAATTAAATAAATACGAAGACGCATCATTATAAAAAATCATTAGTGCAAATCATTATTCAATCTATTTTCAATCATTTTTTAACTTTTCAAATAACGATCCAATTGTAGAAGAGAGTATTTTATTATATGTATATATCTGCAGTACATATTAAATTATCGCTGTTTGATTTAATTAATCAACCAATACTCTTTTCCATTGTACCTTATATTGTATTTTTGCAATGTACCATCATTCGTTTTCTAATTTTATTCTTTTATCAATAATAACGTTATACCGATAGGAATATATACAATCGTATTATTACAATCCTGCGTATCAGTCATCCAACATCTAAATTTAATTTTCTGTCACAAATTCCTGACTATATTGAGAATATATTCCATATTCAACGAGCGTAAAATTAACAATATTGAGCAATATTCGATGTAGGAATGATATTTTTCTAATTCTATTTTTCTAATTCTATTGTATTTTGTGTCAAATTACTGTACAAACTACACGTCGTGATGTGGCGAAACTAATTAAAGATTTTAAGAGTATCAAAATTATGCAACTAAACTGCGGATAAGAAATTTACATAAATTTAAAATGTTTTTAAAATAAAAAATAAAATAAAAATTAATATTTAAAAAATCCGAATATTGCGTAGTATTTATATTTTACAATGTTTATATCTATTATTTATATTTATTTTGTAGAAATAAATGAAAAATAATTTTAGGATATACATTTTTATAATAATATAGTTGCATTAATTCATATTCTTAGAACGTTACAGTAAAATCAATCTTTGAATTTAAGGAATCATTGGATCTTCTTACGCAAGGAAGAATTCTTCTACTTCACCGATCATTTAACTGCAATTTCTTTTGCGCGATTGCAATTAAACGCCAATTGAAACTCATATATTTTCGGATGCTACTGATCCAAATAATTGATAACAAATCTGATAAACTTTCCTTATTTTCGTCTTACTGTTTATACGTCCACAGATAAAAAAGTTCTTAATAACAATTCCACAAATAGATTTGTAATATACATACCTAAATATCTTGCTGTGATACGTAAGAATGTCCCTAATATTTTTTATGCCGCTAGTTTACTTCGTTTATGGGTTCGTTCACTTCTGCTTTTCGTTTATGGTACTCGCTTTATGTCGCTCGCCTCGTTGCTCTCGATCTACCTTCAAGATCGATCGCGCATAACGCGAACGCGTGCACGCGCGTTGAATTTCTATGGAGCGGAATTCTCCATTCATTCATACCGTTCGCTTGCGATTTCACCACAGATGTATTCATACGAATTCATATCGCGCCTCCTGGAGCTTTCTTGATCGTATCGGAAATGCAGCACGATAGATGCGACGCATACACACGAAGCTATTCAACGCTCAACGTTTTTCTTAACTCTTTGAAGTTTAATATTTTTCAATTTAAAAAAAAACGTTATTTCTCTTGTAAGTATAGTAAAATAAAATCCTGAAAAAACAACGGAAAAATGTCAACTGTTAAGATAAAGGAAAATACTATTTTAATAACATGTGAACAGAGTACTCGTATATAAATATTTTTTTAAATGTGTAAATTATTGATAATATATCATGACATTACACTGTAAAAAATAAAATGTTAATTGTAACTGACAGTCATATAATGAACTTTCTGAGACATGCAAAAATGTTAAATTAACGCAAAAATGGTAATTTTAACATTTTTGCATGTCCCAGAAAGTCCACTGTACAACTGTAAGTTAAAATTAACATTTTAGTTTTTACAGTGTATTATAGATTATTATGATGGAACCATTTTTCTATATAAGCTATTGGTGCGATTGCATCATTGCATCAACGATGTGTCCGTAAATCCCTGAATATTAACATACGAACGTGTTCCCATCTGATCGTCGTTACCTTTTTACGGTTTTACGTCGCGATGCATAATGTAAGTTCGAGTTCCCAGCGAAGAGGTGCGAGAAAACCCGTTTGTCGCATAAATTCGCGACTACGGGAAAACCTTCCGGTCGGCATGCTCGCGAAAGGCATGTTCGCGAAAAGCATGCTCGCGAATCTGCCGCAACTGCACTCATCGTGTGTCGTTCGCCATGAGACGAGCTTTATCGCGCGAAACGCATGCCGTTGCGGGGGCACGTGAGGAATTTGCAAGCGGAATTCCGGTTCCAGCCAAAGAGATGTTTCTTTTATAACAACCTGTTTTTGCTATTTACAAACAGTTTCGCTATTTACGAACATATATCTCTGGATTAAAAACTCGCTAGAATTATATATATTAATCCATGGTAACCTACGATCTTTTCGTTTATCTGTAGAAACAATTATTTAAAATGTATGGAATTGTCGCTAATGTTTGCCGTCATTTTAACATCAAAATATCATTAAAGACATCAAGGAAATCGACATTATTTTAACATCAAAATGATGTCTTTAATAATATCTTGAATAATGTCGATTTCCTATACTCCGATTCCAAACAACAGTAATGATATCGAGCTGTCATTAAAAGAATCAGGGTACTACAATGAATTACTTGTAACACGTTTTCGTTGTATATTATGACACGTACAGCTTCAAAATAATGCAAATATAAATAATATATACTAAACGAATACAAACAAATTCTAACACTCTCATGTATCACTGTCATTTCCTATTTCTGCGAAGAAGAAAATTCTATTCAAGACTTCTCACGATGCGCTGTATTCCAGTCGCTTCTACTTTTGAGAGAAACCTCAAACCGATTTATAAAGTTCCTATCTCACTGACAGCACGCCTTTATCTCTGTATAATTCTCAGGTGGAGCGATAATGTAAAATTTAATCTAGCTTAAAGTTTTGCGGCTGATGAAACCCGACGATTTTGGTCCCGTCATGCCGGGGTTCAAACTTTAAGCTCCGATAAAAGTCGGCCCGTTATGATTTCCATTGTTCCTATTGGTGGATTATTTTTACAACACAAATTTTTATCGATCGTGCCGTGTATCAAACACCCTGCGATTTCCATTGTTATATACAACAGCCCTCCTTCGTGCGACTTTTCTGCGCTGATACTACGAATTACGTCATTGATGCATGTGACTAAACGGGAATCAAGTTTTCATCGCGGTCGTTTCTCGCAAACGACAGCACAAGTTTATCGGGGATGCCTGTAACTGGGTAAAGAGACCTATTGCACGACGTGCTCGCTTGCTTTTAGACGACGTACTATATAGCCATCTCATGAATTGGATTTGTTTACGAGAAGCACTATTTTAGATCAATACCAAAACATTATCCATAAAAATCAATAAAAAATATTTTCCATAAAAAAATCAATAAAAAATATTTTTATAAGGCATACAATAAGTTAAATTATTACAGAATCGATTTGCTTCACGAGAATATTAATATTTATATCTCATTGTTATTTGTTGCAAGCTCGCATTGTGGTACCAATTATTTTGTACATATATTCTTCTGAATAAATGTGTACAATTATTCTCTTGTGTTTATTTATCTTTTTTTTTTTTCAAAACATTCCAAAATTCGTACCGAAATATTGTATGAAAAATACTCGTTTATTTCAAAATAATATTTTGCGCAAATCTAAATTTCGGTTAAGTTAGCTAATATGAAGAATTACGTTGTTCATTCGAACACAATTACATAATCCTATGAAGATAAAGGAGGACAGCCATTGCAATTTCTAGAGCTATGAATATTTTGCACGCGTCGGTGTTTCTTCTCTGTAGTACCTTCTTCGCGGTACGTTTGGAACGCGCGTGGGGCATAAAGTGTGGAGAATGCAAGTGCACGAATTCAGTTTGACTTACAAAGTCCACTGGCGCGGCAGAGTGCCCTCGAATTCTTCTCCGTCGCACGTTTTCGTGTGCCCCCGGCTATCGAGCAACGTGCTTTAAGACACATAGAATGTACGTATCATCGATATAAGCCACAGCAACGATTTCCCATTCGTGATTGCAAATATGTCAAAATCGATATATTTTATAAATATATATTTGATAAAAATATCGAAAAAATTTATAAATAAAAACACATTATTTAAGTACTTCAGTTAAGATTTAATTTATTGAGTCTTCTAAACATAGAATTTATTTAAAGCATAACTTTAAGGCTGTATTTGCTTTGGTGTTTATAGCGTTTGTGAGCATCAGTTGTTCTTGTTTAATATTTAATGAACAACAAGGGTGAAACGACGCTTAAAGCGTTATGAGCGCCAAAGCGAACACAGCCTTAAATAATTTTAAAATAATGATTATACTGCTAAAGAAGTGCAAGGAGAAAAATTATTGCACTATTTCAGTCAGTTTGTACAACTAGTATTAATAAATAGCTTTATGAATTAAAAAAATCACATTTGTATATAAGATATAAACTACTATTTTGTTACTGAAGCACTTATAATTGCTTATAAAAAAATATAAAATTTCTATATATTTTTTCATATATAATTTTTAAATTCAGTCGTTCTCTAAGAAATAGATAAAAATTGAACATTAAATCTATTTATAAATATGAGTATTCATTCTAATAGTTTCATCTAATTTTGATATTAAGTGTAAAAAAATAAATTGTCGTGTTATCTGTAGACAAATATAGGTACATGAGAGTTCCTGATTAGGAACTATTATTAGATTTAGATTCGAAATAAGGTGGTACGAGGTTTTGGCGTCAGCTTCTCCAGCACAAAGGGACGAAATTTTCCAGGATCTGCAAAGTTTACGAGGCACAAAGTCGTGCTAGTTTAAAATTTCAGCAAGAGAGTTTCGTTCTCGTAGCCTGAAGCCATCGCGCTAGATACTCTTATAATACATCGCTGACTCTTTCGAAGGCGAACTTTGAGTAAAAAAGGGTATTTCTTGGTTGTTAGGCGTCGACTTTCTTTCATCTTAGATTGTACGGAAAATAAAGATTTGATACTGAAAAAAGTGTAGCGAAAGAAACTCTGAATCTTTTAATTCTCAGTAAGTTAATATTACAATACATTCGCAGAGCTCATTATAATTAATATTTCTTGTAAAAGAACTGTATATATATTATGGATAATAACATAAATGTAATGAATAGAAATTTCAGAAAATAAATATTTTTCTAATAAAATATTTTAATGATGTAATTGATAGTCGTTCTAATACCTTTATAACGTATAATTAAATAAATGAATAATTGAAAATACCTAATTACTATTTCAAAAACATTTCTCTGTTATTGATAATTTATCTAACAAATGTTCCGTTTACAAACAATCACATTGCCGGAACAAGCGAACGAAGAAAATAAAGAAACAGCAACACAGGGATGCGTGTTAGGTGAAATAATCAACGACACGTCGTCAGTTTCCAGAGGACCGTTTCTCTAAGCACGTTTCAGGGATAGAGAGGCAGGAGGACAGCCAAGGCAAGTAGTTATGGAAGAAAGGAAGTCTCAAGAAGAAAGAGAAAGAAAAGGATGTTATCTTTTATCTACTCGCGAGTTACGACCGGTTGTTTGGCGGGGGCCATTGTACCGTTTCTATGGTCAAGACACGTAACGTACAGAAACAGCAGCCGGCTCTTCTCTCGCCTCTTCTCCTCCCGTCGCAAACGGAGATGATCTTCGCAAGAGAGGAGAAACATTAAGTTATGAAACTTCTCCACCCGATCTCCGCGTCACCGATCTCTTCTGAGCGAAGATATTTATTTTCGCATTTCTAGTTTCGAAGAAGCGGAAAATTGTATGAGAGAGAATCTTCTCAATGTTGTGCAATGTTTGTTAAATGTAAATAGTCCGTATAATCAGTAATAATTTTCTAGATAAACAGAAGTTTGTATCTACAAACTTTTAATTGTCAATAGCCAATATAATAACTTTATTTAGAAATAGTTAGCAAGTTTTTTAAAATTAGGAAAAACCGAAGGTCGTTGACATTGCGTTTTATTTATATATTTATAAAAGAACAAGACAACGGAAAAGTTACTGCAAAATATTTCTTTTATAACATAGATACTTTTTCCTAAATTTCATTTAAATCAAATAATAGAAAAAGAGAAAAATCTGATTCAAAGACGACACTTGCTATATCGCACGTGTGAGCATTCGATTACAACTTAACTTTGACAAAACATTTTATATTTAATATTTCTATATTAAAATAAGATAAAACTAAAATAATTTATATTTGTTTTTCTGTTTTAACATTTTACTCTTTGATTATTACAAAATTAACTTTGAAAAGTATAATTTTTACTAAAATCGAAGTACGTATGTACTATGTATGATCGTTATTCCTATTATTTTTTTCTATTAAGTTTTCATTAATTTAATATAAAGTTTATCACAGAAGCAAAACTTACATCGTGATATGATATTAATTTACCCAACGTAATTGAAGCAAGTTGACTACAATACACCATGTTTGTATTTCATCTATTGAAGGAACTATAGTGTGTATAAACTATTACTAATATAAAAATGTAGAGAAAGGTTCTCCCTGTCATATTACATTTTAATAAACATAATAATTAATTGTTTTAAAAAATCTAATATGAATAATATCTGAATTTGTGAAAACTATGTCAACAAGTCCCGGTCTTCCCTATATGTAATCCCTACTTGTAATCCTTACATATTCAATTTTGTTCAAGGAAAAAGATAAATTTCTCTTAAAATGCACAATCTCTTCTTTTAAACTGTATTAAAAGTATAGTCAAAGATGACTCACAAATTACTTTCCGCAATGTACCATCTTTAAATATCCTGACTGCGAAGATTTTTGCCGGAAAATAAGATGGGGACGTACTAATCAGAGCGAGCATTCGTTAAGAGTTGAGTTTGGACAAAATGGTAGAAGGACGGGAACGTATTCGGGATGCGACAAGTAGGGATGGTTCGAGGGTCGATCGTTCCCTGTCTAAGTCCGGGGGATAACAGCCGGATTAGCGCACAAGTATGCAGCGTTAATGCCGCCACCGCCCGCCCCTTCCTCTCGTTCCTTATGCACCGACGCACTCCTGATGCACTCCACCGAGTTAAACTCCTACCAAGGAAAACAGTGACGGGGCCACCGGCGGCGAACTTTCGACTTAAGTCAGCCAGCCTGGCAGCTGACTTTCGACGCCATCTTCGCCGACTCGGATCCGCGAAAACAGGATTTCCGGCTAAGCGCCATTACGCACCCCGCGCGGCAGCTGCAGGTGTAAAACGTAATAGGATGCACGATTTGATTATAAAACTAACAGTACGAACTCATTGAATCGCGTTTGAGTTGAATACTGTGCAGATTCAAGCCTCGCGGGATGTTGTAATAAATCTTAGGAGATACGAGAAAAAGCATTTTTGGAGTAATATTTAATATAAAAATTTAGCAAAGAAATAATTGTCTATTTTTGTTTACTGTATTACGGAATGTTACAGAATAAACTTCTAGTTCTGTTTTACCAATCATTTTAAAACAGGTAATTCGCTTTAGTGGAAACATTCAATTGCATAATTAGTGTATATTTTTTTTAATTTATTTTAAATCTTATTAACCCAGACTTTCGATACTTTTTCTGTCAATGCTTTTACCTAATGTAAATATGAAGATATAATATATTTTGGCAAAAGCTTTTCCACGCCTTGTATATTCAAAATAGTATTAAAAGATTAATGATTGAACATATTCAATCGAGATTGCATTTGACATATGCATATGTCCCTTTGAAGATGTATGCCTCTCGATTACCATCAGAAATTATGAATGCCTCTTGCATAGGTTCTCTTTACTGATGCCCTTTATCAAGTCGAAACCCCCAAGCGTCGTAATTATTGCAACCAGTCGCGCAGCAATGGCGGATTTAAATGGTTGCCGCCGACTCGCATAAAATATGGATCGGTTTTGGAATATCTACTTCAGTCTGCTAATTAGCATAGGAAACAAAGGCGCAAGAAGACAACGATTGGTCGTTCGTCATTTCTGCAATTTGATACTTTTCTTTTAAATCCGCTCTCAAGTAGAATACAGTTGCATTGTCTTGACTTCCAGAGTTTCAAATAAACAATGTAACTGGAAAAGGGAAGAAACGAAAAAGAAAGCAATCGTGTCTTAAAATTCTTACTTCACGTTTTTCAAAGTGACGAGATCGTTACGTCATTAGCGAGGTTAAAGATAATTCTTTGGAGCATAAAAACAGACAAAATTAAAATGGTTTCCTCTTATATAGCGTACATGCTTGTAAAACGTAGCTTAAGAAATATTAAATGTCACAGGGCCAGAAGTTTACGTTTTATTAACTTTGAAATTATTAAATTTTTATAAAAATTGCACAGTTGTTGCTATTTTTACATAAATTGTTCTTCACTACGATTTCACAATAAAATGTACAACTATTGGCAAATTTAAGAGTAGAAATGATACAGTATCGCACTTTTGCGGCTTGAAAGTGGAACGATAAGTAAACAATGCCAAATAAATATTGACGCGTGTCGAACAGGCATCGTTTGTTCAACCGCAATATTTGATATTGCTGGTCTTTGTTGATATTTAATCATATTTTGCTAGTAAGAAACAGAATAGTATATTAAAGAAAATTTTTTACATTATATTTAGTTTTAGATTTTAAACAGGCGTTTCATTATTTATGAAATGGTAACGAGATAGATTAAAAAGATTAAAAAATAAAATTAATTGTCACTTTTGCGACTCGTGTAACATGGAATAATAAACATATAAAAAAAATTATTAATGTTTAGAATAATAGCTAACTGACTGAGATAAATAAAAAAAATTAATTGTTTTCTTTATTGTGATGTAGAAATACTTATTAATTAAAGCATTCTTTTAAGATTGTAGAATCTGAATGTACCGTTATCGCAGGTTTAGTATTTAAGAACAATGCCTTTCACAAGTTCTCGTTAATTAGTGAGCAACACAATGGCAATTTGTGTCTATATGTGTGTGTATGTCAGTGGGGTGTCAGTTAATTATTTTACAATCTGAATGGTTTCCATTTGCAAAAAAATTTTCATTTCTTTTCCGAAATACAAATAATTTCTATCAATGATTTCTATTAAATAATGAATAACTAACACAATAATATGTAATATAATTTAAAAGGATTTAACTTACTGCTCTATCTGTTAACTTTTATAATTAATTTCTCTCAACCATCATATTATCAATGCATTAATAATATATTATTTTAAATGTTATTTATTTATATTAATCATTTAGCAATATAGATACAATGGCTATATAAATAGCTTTATCAATTATGATTTTATAAATCGCGTTTAACATTATACAATAATTATAATTTTTCTAAATTTTTAACGTTCAAAAATTAAAATTATTACGTAACTTGTATATAATATACTTATTTAAAGAATTTATCTCATTAGAAGAGAAGGCAACAAATTTGATTTTTAAAAAATTATATATTTTTTTAAATCTTACATCTGTGTAGAATAACTCCTAAAATGATTTTGAAAAAAAAGTCTCTGAGATAATGGTCATTTTCTGAAATGTTACGCGGGACAAAAGTCGAATAGGTAGCGAAGGGCTGAATGTATTGTGCACATTTTAAAAGATCAGTTTCTAATCTATTGTGTCAGGACTTCTAAAATGAGTTATAAAAATAAGATAAACTTTAACTATCATCTTTTAAGTAAATTTTGACCTCTTTAAGTAAAATAATGGCAAATATTTTTATAAGAATTAAGTAGTAAATGTAAAAAATAAATTAAGCAAGAGACTCTACTTCTGTAAACAATTTGCATCTTTTATCTAGATAATCCTCTTTATTAAAAATAAAAGTTTGCTCATTAGCAGTAGAAAATTGAGATATTTTTCAAGAAACTTCAGAAATAAATTTCAACGAAGCATGTCGTTCAAACTCGGAACAACATAATATTAATATTCAAAGTAAAATATCATTAAAGCATATTAAAACAATATATTCATTTCAAGAAAATAGGATTAAATATTAATAACTTTTATAAAATAAAAATTTATTAAACTTCCTGACATTAAAAAGAGTATTTCTAATTTGAAAGTAATGCGTTTAATCAGGAATTATCTACATATATAACAAAGAACTAGATTTTATTGTAACGTACAATGCAGTTCAGGAAAAAAAAAGAAATGTGCAATTTTAAATCAACGCAAAGTTTGGTTTTTTTATTAGTTACTTGAAATGTACATAATTATCCCGCTAAACGCAATTATCATTATGGCATATTTATTTCTATTTATTATAAGGATACATTAACCTTTAAAACTTTTAGAATAAATCTCACTCTAAAAAGTGAAAATCTCACTCTTAAAGATTGAAAATTGAGCCACTCTTTTTCAAGACTTTATATCAAATTAATTTGTGTAAAAAAAAATAAAGAGATGTTTCTAAAATATAAATAATATTTTTCCATAACTTAATTCAATAACGTTAAAAATTTATTCAAGTATAAGGGCTTAAGTATTAAGCTTTATAACAATTTCCTTCTTTTGTAGTAGTTAAAATTTAAAAAAATTTGTAACTTTTAGAAGCAAAATAAAATAATTTCCTGTTCTGCGTGTCCCATGCATTTTTACTAAATTTGTAAATAATTTAGATACCTTTACTACACATTGCAATAAAAAAAGGCTTAAGTACTTACGATTTAAGTATTTATTTAGATAGCGAGAAGGAAGCGGTTTTGTACCGAGGAAACCGCCGCTGCACTCTCACAAGTTGAGGCGCGTAATTGCGCTTAGTGCGAAAATCCTGTTTTCGCGGATGTGCCCCGACAAACGACGGCAACCGAATAGCGCGTCGAGACCGAGTTAAGTCGAAAGTTCCTATGTCGTCATGACTCGGCGCGGAGTTAAACTCAGCAAAGTGCGTCAGCGGTGCATCAGTGGCACCGCGGACGTACAGAAAGACAGTAACGTTGAAGCAACGATTAAATCGTCGAGATGTTTCGCAGGCTCAAAGAGACGCGGTAGTGCTCGAATATTCTCTCTGTCGTGATGTATTAAGAGATAAACTTACTTTGTCGATCTCATTGGTTCACGAGCCATGATTGAACATAATAAAAAAAAATCTGGTTTTTATGTAAAGTATATAAAGTGTAAAAGTTATAATATTTAAATACGTAGACTCAAATATAAAGGAGAAACAAACTTTTCTTTCTTTCAAAAAAAAAGAAAAAAAATTGTTTTTAGAATTTTATTTTAGTAGAAAATCTTGCTATAATTATTATGTTATTTTTATAATAGTTGTTCTAATTATAATTATCTGATAAAGTTATTTAAAGTTGAAGTAAAATCAAAACATACCGGAGATACCTTCTCTCAAAAGTATAAGTTTACATCAGACTGTCATTAATTAAAAGTACCATCATTATAAAATATTATTAGTATTATTACTTAAGTTTTGTTGTAAACACTCTAATTCTACACAGATTCTACAATCCTTCAGCCCTCAGCCGCTCCGTGTATTTCTGACGCACTCCAGTTACAAACTCCAAGGATAACAATGACATGACGGTAAAGGACAGAACTTCCGTCTTAAATCAGAGCGAGCAAGCGGTTTCTCAACCGGGCTGTTCTTATCCTCTTGAACCACGTTCGTGAAAACAAGATTTTGCAGTTGACAGCCATTACTAGCTTCATTTCGCAAACGGTTCGCCCGAAGCCGATCCGCTGCGATGTATCTGTTTGATTTCCTGCACCTCGCCTTGTTTTGACTTCGCAAATTCGTCCGTCACTTGTCAGAACGATTTTCCCGAGTGTGAAATTCACCGTGGGTCCGCTTTGATGTATCTAGTATTCTAGTAGTACGTTACTTCCGGTGCAGTATACCAGCGCATTTCCAATATATTTCATTGATCGTGACTTCAAAGAATTTGTCAATATGAATTAGTTCATTTCTTACAAATAGCTTTCACAGTTTAATACATAATATATAATTATGAATTTAGTTTGCAATTATGTCTTTTACTATGGAAAGAATTAAGACATAAGAAGTCAAATCTTTTCAAACAAAAAATATTAGTTTATTATTAATATAAAATATTTTTTGAGGGACGTATATAGTCAACTAATAATTTCACATAAGATTAAAAATTGTTTCTAATACAATAATACAATTCAAAGTACATGAATTTTATTTTGTTGTTTCAAGCAGCTCCAATTTTAAGCTGCAAAAACAAACACAATAATTCGAGCATGATTAATAATCAGTTATATAAAGTACATGAATATTTTGCAAAATAATTTATACTGTTATTCAATTTGCTTGAAAATTGAGTAAATCAACAGTCGAAGCTTTCATTCAAATATTATACGATTTATACATATCTGTCAATATATATGTATGAATTTACATTTACATTCTTCATATTTTTACATTTAACTAAAAAAATATATCATTTGTTTTGCATGAATTGCAATAAAGTATCAAATAAAGTAATATAAATGTAAGTAATACATGTCTCATGCCATATCTTAGCGTCGAGATACTACCGTGTCTCAGATCACGAAAAGTATCAATTATGTAACACACAATTATTTTAGAACAAATAACTTATTACATATTTTTTATTAAAAGTTCACATTCTTGATGTTATGATATGTTATATATTGATTTTGTTATTATTTACAATATCATTAAAATATAATATTAACTTATGTTAAAATATGGATATATACATAATTGCAATGTATTTTGGTTAAAAGCTTAAAAACTCAATTTATTTTGTAATAAATTAGTTATTATTATCATTTAAAACACTTCTGCACATTTAAAAATAAAATTATTTTTTAATAATTCATTAATTTTGACTGAATAAAACATAAATCCAACTAGTTGACACTCAAACATTAAAACTTTAAAATTCTAGCCAATGCTATCGTATCCTCTGCGTAGTAAAAAAATTCCCCTTATTATCTCCAAACACGAGTATTATCTTCCAAAAGATAACGTTCACATCGCCATATCATTATATTTTTCTTCATGTTTCGCTTCGCTGGTATTACCAACTTGTAACAAACCCAAGTCGTTCGTATTTCTTTGTTACGATCTAGAGAAGATGAAGTGATAAACTAAGCCTTGTAGTTTTCAACAACGATGTCGCCAAGATGCACCTGAGGTGATTTCACAAAGTTCTTCCTTTCTTCCTCGTACGTTGCAACAACGTGTGTCCAACGAAACTGGAAATGCGCTCGCAAAAAGAAACGGACGGTCACTTTTCCTCACTTTGTTTACTTGCGGCTTGTGGGCGCCCGTTCGATTTTCCTTGGCGAGGAGATCCCAGAAACACCGAGAATACCATCTCGTTTTCTTCCTCTCGTTTGGTTCATTCCTTCGTTTGCAATAGAGCAAGCAACTGATACAGCAGATAATAAATGTTACTTCCAGGGATAGCTCGATTTCAAGCAGTAACGATGCTCTGGTTTCGTATTTTGATTTTTATTTTGCTTTACGAGAGGAAAATCAACTTTGGTTTAGACTTAAACCATTTGTCTCTTGCTTGAAAATTGAAATAAAACTTACTCTTTTATTACATATTTTTTTAGATATATTCGCTATGCGCAAAATTTCTTTTTGTTAATTACTTTTTGTTTTTACGAAATATTTTCCTTTCAATTTTTTTTATCAATACGTAGTGATTTTATTTGTCGATACATCAAATATATAACAGTAACGTTTGCAATATAGAAAACAGTTTACAGTACAGAAAATAGTAGATACTATCAACGGAAATTCGATTTTATACTGAAACTTTATTTTGTATTTGAATATTGGTGGAGATCACAATTTAATTTATCAATATACTTGTTAAACAAAATAAATTTCATATTTTTTTCTTTAAAATTTTATTGTATAATAATTTCTTTTCTTCATAGATAAATTTTTTTATAAAATTTCGTCTATTTTACAAATATAATTATTTCATTACATAATTATCTGCGAGGAGTCGATATTTTAGCTGACACGTATAATTATCTTTTCCAATAATAAGATCGGTCGCGATAAAGAAGACGCTTTTAAAAATATAGTGTCACATACATGGAATTAATATATGTACGCACACAGCCCAAAGACAAATGTCAAGGCAGAGGATTGGTAATACATTAACAAATCAATTATTAAAAAACGTATAAAATTCAAAAATATTTCTTTGTAGCATGACTGAGAAGATCTTGCAAAATTATTGTAATAATTATGATTTATTATTTTTTATTTTATTTCATACTATTAACAGAATATTATTTTTTGTCGATTAAAAAAATTAATTGTACATTAATCAGTTTATATATATATATATATATACACACATATAACTGCTTAATATACAATTAATTTTTTTAATCGATAAAAATAATATATATGTTCACACGTATATAATTTCTACAGGAGAAAAATCTTAATTAAGTTAAAATATAAAATAAGTACCTATTTTCTATTATCTGACCTATTTTCTATTATCTGATATTCTTCAAAGTATAATTAAACAGTTGATATAAAAAAAAAATAATAATAATATAAATTATATAAACAGTATATATAATTACTTATCGCTCCAAAGTATATACGATCTGTTGACTTTATATTTTTTATAAAATGAAATAATTTCTCTCAGATCTAGATTAACACCGTTCAGACGCAATGCAGTTCTCACCAAGACGTTCGTCTAATCCGCATTTTCGCAAACGGAAACGAGCGGGAACGAGCGGGCCGACGAAGCGGCCGTCGTCGTCGTCGCCGACCGATCGATGCCCCGCACGAAAGTGAGGTCACGAGATTCCGTCGTTTCGTTTATAATTTCGCCGTGCCCCGTCGAGGGAAATGAATCGCACGTGAGCGCAAAGACCAGAAGGAGCAAGAATCGGAGAAGAAAGCAGCCCGCCGCTAGAAAATCAATAACGTCGCCGCGCCGGTGTGTTTTATAAACGGCTACAAGACGCGCCATCGACATTTGTGTAGAACGAAGACGGAGCCTCATTTTATTGATAATTTTATTGAGTTATGACACGTATATATACGTGCCTCGGGTTCTTTGTTACTAATTCTGATTCATCGCTGGATTTATTAACGCGATATAATTTTAGATCGTGCGATCATAAAAATATTACGCTCACGTGACACTCGCAATTCCTCTACGATAAAACGTGAAGTATAGCGTTGAATAATTGGTTAAAATCAAAAAATAGAATGCCCCAGATACATATATCATTCAAAATCACAATTTTAACGCTTTTATTGTTATTGTACCAAAAGTATAACAAAAGTTAATTTGGAGCAATTCGGTCACAAATTTGAATTAAGTTTACTCTTTTAACAAATTAAATTACTTGTCTACTAATTTATTTATTAATTACTATAATTTATTAATTACTAATTTATTGTCTGTAATAGATGAAGTTATATTATAAAAAAATCTGCAGCGTTATATTATAATAAAATCTCATTGTTAAGATACGTTTCACACCAATTACAGAATTTACAAGGCAATAGTTACATTCGCGACAATTGATGCGTTGAATCTATCGCGATTTAACGAGACCAGGACAGAAATATGATGGAAGATTGACAGTATCAGGAATGACTTGTCCGACGGTGATACTTTTCGTAATCGCGTAATCGACATGAGCTTTTCCGTCCGCGTTATATAATTGCACTGCAATGTAGCGCGATGTAGCGACGGAATTGCCGGGACGTGCAACGGACCTGTTCCTCCGTCCGACAATAATTTATCCCCGGCTCGATGCGCCAGGCGTCGGTTTATTGCCAATATATCGTTGCACCTCCGGCGTACTTTCCTAATCTGCATCGCGCCCACGATGCATCGAGTGTCTCGGAATTCACGGCGAAAGGAGATCGTGCGCGAACGGATGCGCTTTCTAGTGCCGTCGGAGGGATGATTTAGGCATGCCGCATGACCTATCGACGACGGAAATCTCTCAGTCTCTCCTAGACTTTGTGTCGTGATAAACTTTATCATTTATTTAGTCGTTGATGCGTATCATTCAATGGCGACTGCAAATGTTTTAATTATCTTAATGTCCTAATACACTGAAAGAAAAAAAAATGCTTGCAATTACCATAATTTAACTTTAATTTATAATCATTCTGAATGTCAATGATATATATATTTTTTTGATAGACTTTGATAGATATAAATGTAATTATTATTAGTAATACAAGGTCCGGCAAAATGATCTCCCACATTTTTAAATTATTAAAGATTAAAATGTGGGAGATCATTTTGCCGGACCCTGTATTATAACAATAATAGATGAAACTTGTAATCATAATTATTTTATCATATAATTGTAGTCACAAATACTAAATACTTTTCTTTCAATATTAGTAAGTATATCATAAAAATCATATTGAAACAAGGAACATGGGAATAAGATGGTTTTATATCACATTCATATTTCTTTATTACTATCATTGTTTTTAATTTATTATTATCATTATTATTATTATTATTATTATTATTATTACATAATTAATAGATATTAATACACTCTTTTATTCTCCACAAATTTTTTGTCGTGACAAATGTAAATTAATACACTTTTTTATTTTGTGAATCCATAACTATCAATAAATACAACAGTATTCATATGTGTGGAAACACACAATTGAATTAAATTCATGGCAATACAAGAAATTCTCAATGTTGATTTGTTCCGAAATATCTAGTGGAAAGAGTCGTTGGCAGCCGCAAACGGCTCGACTCGATTTTTAATTCGATCGATAGGTATCACCCGGAATCGAATGAAACGCTTCTCTATGTGGTTTCATCATTGCGATATTTGCGCTTGCATTTTTGTCACGAAACTTTCTTATGTAACTCTTATCAACATGTATCAGCAGATGCATCGAGTAAAATTGTATACACAGAAATATTTCTTAACCATAACTTATAATATAATAATAAAAAATTCGGAAAATGAAATAACTTAATAACATTGTTTTAGTTTTTATTGTTAATATTACATGAATAAGTATATAACATGAAATATGAATATCTCTTTCGTATTTCAAATGTGACACAGTTCAAATAAAGTGCTTTACAAAATGTTACCATAAATGAGTTAAATAAACACTATCCTTTCAATTAAAAGTGAACTAACTACACTTCATAAAAAGTTGTCAAGATTCAAAACAAGTGGTATTTTTTAAAGGATTGTAAAACAAAAAAGGATTGTGTCACAAAAATGACATTTGATCACGTTAAAAATAAATTCTTTTTATCGCAATATTATTTGATTAATCGATAATTTTCTGTAAAGTTAGGAGATGGTTTTTCTTCTTCTGAAAAGCTTAATTTTTTGAGCTGTGGAATAAGGAAACGATATGTAGGTATCTATTGTATTGTAACATAACATATAAAATATAACATAAAGGGTGTTTTTTAAGCCCGATAGATTTTTTTAAGCCCGATAGAACTTAAAATTGTAAAAACTAACACAAAAATTAAATTATAATCAAAAAATTTTTTTTAGTCGAAAGATCAATGCATGGCATTAACATTTGAAAATGATTTCGGGCATATGGCCACCGCGGCTGTTTAATTTAATTTTTTGTTTTATTTTTTACAATTTCAAGTTCTATCGGGCTTAAAAAAACACCCTTTATAAAATGATAAAAAATAGGCAAGAAGCAATTTTTATTCGATTTGATTTTTTAAAGATATATTAGAATTAACTTTGTAATATATACATTATATTACAAAGTTAATTCTAATATATCTTTAAAAAATCGAATAAAAATTGTTTCTTGCCTATTTTTTATTATTTTATATGTTATGTTTCTTTATACTTTCGTTCATATTTTTTAATACTCATCATATATTAATAAAAATCATATCCATTTTACAATATATAAAAATAATTTATGTAAAATATATAGAAAGTAATAAATATAATAAATATAATAAAGTAATTATTCGAAAATATTCATTAATGCTTATAAAATGTCTATATGTATGTATCTATATGTATATTATTCTAAAATTATTTATTAATATATCATAATTCATTTATGTCATAAGCTTTTTAAAGATGACTGGAAATTAATAATGAGAATATCTGCAAATAAACAATTTAATCATGTACTTTATGCTCGCTCATAAGGAAATACAAAACTTATCTTTTTCAACAAAAAAGAATCTTTATTTTACATATTTTATTATATCTGCAAAAACATTTTGCACAATCATCAAGAAATTTTTATTTTGATTTGGGAAACAAGCCGGAATTGAATGACAACGATTTCACGCGCCACGTGGCGTATCAACCACTGCAAGTTTCTACTTTTCATTATCGACCCGATAAAACGCGATGTATATAAACGCAAGGAAAAAATTTAAACGCTCCATAATGAAGTAACAACGCAACAGTGTAATCTAACGAAATTGTCATTTGTGTCACTTGAACATTTATCGAGCAAAATCGAGAAAATTTAATTGTACATTTTCTTCATACAACTATTTCACATTCTATAATAGTTCTCAAACATTTTGTATAAAAATAGCCACACATAAGTTTTGTTTTATTAAAATCACTAAAAGATTTCTTTTGCTTTATTCCTTATCTCTATTAAAAGAAAGTCTGAATTTAATCATTTAATCGTTATTCTTTATTTTTGGCCCGTTCTTCATATTCATGTGTCAAAATTGACGACGGTATTAAAATTGGCGCGTGCTTACTGGATGGCGTGTAAACTCGTCACCGTCGCGCAAGCGGAGGTCGAGGGCGGGACAGCGGATCGTCTACGAGAAGCCCCGACGTTCACAAATGACGGAGGAGGGTGATTACAACCTTCCTTTCATTATACGCCTTCGCGATCCGCGATGATTTTGTTATTCAATTGCTGCGAATCAAACTGTCTCGCCAGTAAATTTGCAACAGCAACGACCGCCTATGTATATTCTGCTTCTCTATATTTAAATTTGTTACTATTATTTTTACTTTTTAGAATAATTGTTGATTAAAAAGTGACATATATAATTTAAAAATAGGTAGATTATTAGACGTTTTATTAATACAGAAGAGTTTTTAAAAATTAGTACCATCACTTTATCTTCTTGATGTATTATTAAATAATATTAAATAACATGATAAAATATTAATATTTAATATAGCTGTACAAAATAGATATAGTATAACCAAAATGCTTTATTTAAAAATTATTTTAGTTCCTCTAAATCTTAGAAAAATTTTTGGAAAGCGTTAAAATTTGAGAATTAAAAAAGTACTAATACAGATTTTAATATACATATATAAACTGTATTGTACACTTTTTATTGTTTTTTATATTTGTAGAAATTTCTATCATTTATATCTATGCATATTTTTATAGAATGTTCTTTTTCATGTTTCTTTCAAATGACTAGAACTATAAACATTGGAAGAGTGGTATTGTTTTACTTAAACCATTGCCTCGCCGCAGGATATTATTTTTAAACGATTTCTATCAAACTCTGCAAATGTCTAGATTGTTTTCAACAAAAAAATCAATATATTTTTCTGATAAATCTCAATATCCAAAATGTTTAGTACAAAAAGATTACAAGAATACAATTTTATTTTATTGTAAACGACAATATAAGAAGAGATAATAAAAAAAGAAGTAACCTATGGAAGTAAATATTGTGAAAGAATGCATTATAAAATAAATATGAAATCAGCAAACTATCCAAGCGCGGTCAAGTTCGAGAAATCAGTAAGGTGTAATCGATCGGCAGCTATATGAGGATATCCGCAATAAAGGTGAAACCAACTCTCCGAGGGAGGGTTATATGGTCTCATGAGCATATTTGCGAAATGCCCAAGAAGCAGGGATTCGTGTCACGAATGCTTGCGTATCAAAGAAACCACGAACAGCACAGAGCAGCGGAATATTTTTATAACACCCCCTCGCCGCGCTGCAGATCGGGGAAAAGGGAGGTATGTCGTAGGAGACGACACGCGAGGGGGCGTCAGGTTTCGACACGAAAGCTCCTCGAACGAGCGCGTTTGCAGGCCTTATCGCGACGTAAGGCCCTAGGTAGAGCTTAACCCTTCGAAGGAAAGATCTAATCTGACCGGCGGCGGTTTCCTTGGACTCGCTGCTGCTCGTTCTCGTGCTCGCTTCTCTTACACCCTCTCCGCAAGAGCCGTCGGCACCCGTGCCACCTTGGAAAACCACCCCTTCGCACCCCACCAGTTCCCTTCTTACCACCGCGATCGCGGTCGACCGTTTACTACCGTCGTCTCGTGGTCGACACGATGACGACGATGTCGCACGCCACTCATGGGAGCGCGAGAACGCTTGCACGCTCTAAACGAGAGCAATTTTGCGTATGTGTGCGTGTATAGATGTGCGTGTGTGTTTGCCGGATATTCCGGCCGCGTTGAGTTGCGGTCGATCATTTATTCATATGTAATTTATAGGGTAGGCAACGAAGTGCTCGCGAGCGACAACGTGCCGGGATCGAATGACCCGATAGGGTAGAACGTAATCCTCGTTAATTGCGTTTTGCAATAAGACAAACTAAAGATTTCCATTAATATTTATAGAAAAAATTCAATCCTAAAAAAATTTTATATCTGTTAAGATTTATGTGATGAAAAGATTAATCGAGTTTCATATTGGTAATAGTGATTAAAAGTTCGATTCTGTTCTTATTAAAAAATAAAAGAAAAAGCTTTTTGTAAAATATATATTTGTGCCGATGGATATTTTAAGAAATTCTCGTAACTCTTAACTGTTCGTCTCAAAAATGAGGAATGTAGATTAGAAGTAATAATTTTTTAATGAACGTGCTATTTATTCAAATAAAAACTTGGGCTTTTTTAAGTGGCTAAATTATTTTGAGCATTGAGATATCTTTGTTATTTTAATTTAAGCTAGTTAAATTAAATTAATTGATAACTTAATCTCGATTACTATTTCAATCTTCATAAAAGAATTAAAAGTTTTTTACTTCGTAACTTTATAATTCACTATCTACTAATATAAGTAATACGACTAAGATTTTTGCTGTAAATACATTTATATAATTCTATCAAGTTTAATATTCTATAAGTTTAATATTTGCTACTAAAACTGTCTAAAAATCTTTAAAATCGTTGAAGAATTTAATCTATCAGCTTAGATTGAAATGAAATATTTTTTTAATCTCATCTGTCATGCAAAAAATTGATGTTATTTCTATCCTAAAATGTTGGACAGAATTGGATAGGATCAAATCGAGATTTCTCAGCGATCCTCGAGATCGAAATACATCGATTTGACATTGTAGCGTTTCTCGTCGATGTTTGTAACGACGCGAGCGCATCACGAATACATAATTACATATCGAGGACGTTTAATACACGCTTTTCCGAGTATAATCTTTCGATAGCGTCTTCACCGAACGTGTATTGATGGTACGCGGACTTTGGCGCATGTGTGTATATGTGTGTGTGTGTGTGTGTGTGTGTGTGTGTGTGTGTGTGTGTGTGTGTGTGTGTGTGTGTGTGTGTGTGTGTGTGTGTGCGTGTGTACGTTGCAACCACCCGGTCCACGTACGTACGCGATTCTACGTGACCGCGTCGGCGGTGCCGACTAGCATAGCATTATGGCGGTTGTAACTCATCGCGAGCCGCCGCGTTTGCGGAAAAATGGTAGCGGCGGTTGGAAAAATACGCCCCGTGCATTTCCGAGTGGGCTCAATCGCTTGGAAAACTTCTATTTTACCACGCTTCCGATTTATCGCGGGCACGTCGCGAGCCTTAGCGTGCTTTCCACTACGCGACGATGTTACGAGTGTATATTACTATCGCGTGATTTTATTTTATCCGAAGAACATAAATTGATTTTCGTAAAATTAAATATAATATTTATTGAGAGAAAAAGATTATTTCTCCCAGAAATATGCTAGCTGTGAACATAAGTATATTTTTTTTTGTATTTGATGATATCGTTGTAATGTATATATAATATAATTTGAGATTATTAAAGCGATCCGCATTTGAGACGAGATTAAGCGATTCAGATGTTTCATCGATGCGCACATAAAAGGCAAACAGACACAAATTAAATGGAAAATTGTAATATTTTGTTCAACGGTAGCAGAATATTGAACAACATTGTCATGACGTACTTAACGCAACATAATAATTTTAATTAAAGCAATTGTTTGTTGTAACATTGTACGAGATATTGCAACATGGGGAACGTCAATATACGAGCGCATGCCACCGGCCATTCCAATTACACAGTGAACGCACGCACACCATAAGGAAGTCTGATCAAAGGGCGAGAATGTTTGTTAATGATTACCCTGAATTTCCTCCGTAAATGCTATAGAAGCCGGAAATGCGAGTAGTAAGCCACTTACGATGCCGTTGCATGCAACATAACGCTGCGCACTTCCGTTACAACGTACGCAATTCAAAATTTCAAAAATTGTTCCGCCAAGTTTTTGTTATTATAAATAATTAATTAATAAAGGAAGTTAAATTTTTATTTAAAAAGAAAAAGCAAAAAATAAATTAAAGAACGATTTTTAAAAATATAATGATAAAATACTTTTCTTATATCAAAATTTAAATTTATCCATTAATTTATAATTGTGCATATGTAGTAGACACAATAAATAGAGTACACAAATATCGTTAACAACAATTATAAAGACAAGTAGATAATGTATAATAATATAAAATAAAATATTAAAAGTATAGAGAAAGAAAAAAGTTAATTGAACAATCTTAAACAAATTCTTCATTATTTAAATAATTTAATACTTTTTTTTATGGAATATAATATAAAATATAATGTTAAAATTAATAAAGAAAAGAAGAGTTACTTAAATAATTTCAAATAAATTTTCTCAAAGTTCTCTTCATTATATAAATTATTTAATACAATAAACTTCATATTACATTGGTAATGTAATATGAAGTTAAATATTAAAGCTATAGAGAAAAAAAGGAATTAGATAATCTATTATAATTAAGCAATCTAAAATAAAACTTCTTAAAATTCTTCGGTATATAGATTATTTGAATCTTTTAGAAGTTAATAATAGAATACAGTATTGATTCCATATTTTTAAAACCGAAATTCGATCTTCATTAAGAATGTATTTGTCACATCTCAAAACAATATTACCAAAAATATAAATAGTTAAAATTATTTTATTATTACTTCTGAATATCTGTGAAAAATTCAAGCACCGTTGTCTCATTAGTTTAAAAGTCATCTAATTTTTTTTTGTTTATTTTGATTCTTATGTAAAATCGCGTTTTATAATACTTAATTGCAAATTTGATGAAGAAATAATACTAAAATTAAATCAAATTTTAAACATATACTAAGATAACAATAACAAATATTTGTGCAAAAATTTATTTGGATCTACTTACACGGTTAAAAATTATTAACCTAAAACTACAGTAAAATATGATCATTTTGTTACACAATACCATTAATAAACCAAACAATTTCTTATTTTGTTTTTAGCTTCAGATTCGTATTTATGAGTTAATATCATCAACATTTTTTTAATGATATTGAGTAAAATTAGCTATTTTTGACTGATTATTTGATTGATACTTTTAGTTAATATTGTATAGACAAAACATCCTTAAAGTTTATTCTTAAACATTTTCACGTACATATAGTTAGTATAATAAAGTTATGGAAAAATTAGGAAAATAAAATTCAGATCTTTTTCTTAATAAATAAAGATGTAAAAGGATGAATAAGTTTACTCCTCCATTCATTTCCCATCATAACTTCGTTCTAACCAACCGTGCGACGGATTTAATAGAGTCAGCCGCTATTTTTATTTAAACACGGCTGGCATCGGTGCATTTAGCAGACATGTTGACACGAAAAGGAAAGCGTGACTCGTTTCGGTAATCGTATTATATAAATGCGCATGCACACGCGGATGACGAAGGCACGAAGGATGCGTACGTAAGGAGCCGGCTCGAGTGCTCGATAAATCGCGTTCAAACGCCGGTGATATTTGCGTCCCGTTTACCTCCAAGAGTTTACCCAGAAATCGTTGGTGCGAACGAAGCGCAATTTCTGCAGACGAGGCTCGTAATAAGGGTGTAAACGATGAACCGACGACTAGCGTCGGTTGCGTCGACCACCTTTGCGATTCCACGAATGTGCGTGCGTCACGACTGTCGCAGCGGTAAAAAGTCTACGAAAAGATTTTGCTTGCTTTACATTTTTCGAGAAAGTCGTTTTTTAAAACGCACCTCTAGAAGTACAATCTCTACGTGATAGAAAAATAGGGATAGAAAAATAGTAATAGAAAAAAGTACGTAAAGTACGTAAAAATCTCTTCACGAATTGAGAGCTTCAGGGAAGTAAATAGATAACACTATTCTGTGTAATCAATTTCAAATAAATCTTATTTTAATTTTAATTTGTAAAGCTTACTTGCACGGATATCTAACATTGAAGGAAAATAATTTTAATGACAAATTTCTTCCCCCCCCCCCCCCCTCCCTCTCTCTCTCTCTCTCTCTCTCTCTCTCTCTCTCTCTCTCAAAATTAAATTCTCTCTTTTATAAAATTATTTTACAATTACAATATTATCTTGAAGAAAAACGTTCTTTCATATTTTTCTTAAAGTAAATTTTAAGATTATCTTAAATAAAAATTTAAGTTTAAACTGTCCAAATTCACGTTATAAAAATGTTCACAATTCGAGTAATATTTATGTAAATTAAATATAAATCAAACGAATCATTTCTTGTTCTTGAAACGTTACAAAAAAAATCGGAAACAAATTTTCAACAAATGTCGCAGAAACAATGTGACACATATGTAAGACAATTGACTTAGGACATTTTTTATTCCTAAGATGTTATCAAAACATTTATTGACAAAACGCAAATTGTCGCATAGTTATAACGCAATGTTACAAAAACATTACATAATTTTGTTTAGCGGGTAAACAATGAATTTTGTACTTAATGTCATAATTTAAACACTATTCAACACCAACCAAAAATTAAATTCCAGATTTTTCTTTAATTTACAGATTAAAGAGAAATGTAGATACAAATTAATGTAGCAACAATACTAATAAAACTGATAATGTATTAGCATTATAATTAAAAAATATCGCTAATAGCTAATAATGAATCCCTTAACGCAACATTAAATCCACTTTTCACAACTTATTCAGATAGCACAACTTATCCATTTTTGACAATATTAAATATTAAATTTTATGAAACCGTACATGTGAGAACACAATCAATAAAAAATAAATGCCTTTAACGGTATAAATTACATTTTATTTATTAGAATAGCTACAACTTACAACTTATCTACTAGAATATATTAATCAGCAATTCCTAGAAATAAATAATTTATTTCATTAAATTATTGATTGATACATTTTTTCGATTGCCATGTCACGTTTGTTATATAATTTATAAATAAACATGGATACTCTAGCATTGTGCATAATTGGTTTCAAATTGTTTTTATTTTTTTGCAAGCTAGAATAACATCTCTGATAATAAAAAATTGCACAAAGAAAATTCCATAGACTGAATTCAGGCCATAATACTTTAGCAAAGTAAATACAAGTACTGGAAATCTAAAAGAAATTTAGATAAAATTTTGAAATGCATGATCCTGTTTTGATTACAAGGGGTAATAGATTCAAATCATAAAAATTAAATAAGTTTTCTTACTTGCCACATGAGAAAATCGCTAAGTCGATTTTCTCCGGAAGTACGAATTAATAAATCTGGATTTGGAGACTTGTAAGTGTACAAACAATCAGTAATCAGATCTTCATTAATATCTTCTGGTAAAATATCAGTATTCTTTACACCTTGTATTATATCTTTAATTGCATGAGTAATTTCATCCCTTGCTATAGCGATATTAAAAAATATAAAAAATATATATGCATGTGTGTATGTATGTGTGTATATATTTTTAAATTATATAAAATATTAAACATTTATTTATATATATGTCACGAAATTAAATGTCCAGAGAGTATACCGATATATCAATGATCTTTTTAAATCGGATTAGGCTGTGTTTTGGGAACATACTGTTAACACTATTGCATCTTTCTATCTTAATTGTTTATGAGACATAAAACAAGAGGATGACATAAAACAAGATGATGCAATAGCGCTGATAGCGCACTTCCTAAACGCAGGTTTATGTAATATATAAAATCAAGTGTAAACATAAATATGATTCATTGTACTTACATGTATAAGCAACAGCAAAATTAATAAATATTCTATTATTTTCCCCAGTAACAATCATAACTTCAGCTATTAATTTATTTAAATCTTCTGACAGCAGGGACAAATTGCCAATCACACGAACACATATTCCATTGTCCTTCAATTTTTCCCTAGAAATTGTTTATATAAATTTATAATAACAAAATCTATATATTGTGTTGCGATGTGATACCTGATTTAAAAAATTCTAAATATTACACATACTTGTTTTCTAATAAACTTTTGAACAGCTGCTTGATAATGTCCATGAGATTATCAATTTCTTTTTTGCTACGTTTAAAGTTCGTTATACTAAATAAATAAATTGTGGTTTCTACAATACCGAGATGCATGCACCAATTTAATATATTATTTATTTTGTTTAATCTGTAATCGTAAATAAAATATAAGGTATGAGACAAATGAACAACCAGCCAGTGTGTCTGCAAATTCTCTTTAAAAATACATACCCTTTTAAGTATCCTTCTCTTCGGCTCAAGTTATATTTATTCGCATAACGTCTGTTACCATCAGTGATAAATGCCACGTGTTTAGGCATTTCGCCAGTCTTAATAATCCTTAAAACCAGAGATTGAAACCAGTTCAAAATGCATTTCTTTAGCCACGATATCATATTTAAATTTCACGTTTAGGCATACGAAAATGTAAAATCTGCGATCAACTGATTCTCTTCAATGTTTCAAAAATTTCCGTCACATTCACTCTCTTATACTCATCGACGAATTCTTTTATACTTATCGACGAACACAATATATAAAGTTACTTAACATGATAAAAACAATATGATCCCGGTAAAAAACTATTTATACATTATAAATACGTATAAATATGTATAAACATGCATAAGTAGTCATAAATGTGTATATTTATCTTCTATTTATATTCTTATAAGAATATTCTTCTATTCAAGGATATATTTATTTGTTTAAAAAAGGTAAAAAAGACATTAAGCATACGTGCTTCTCGAATAAATTTTTTTACTTAAACTTAATAACATTCACAACGTTCATAATTTACACGACTCTATAACTCAATCGCACATATTCACGTTAGATACTTTAACTCTCATTGGAAATACTTCTTATTTTTCTTATTTTTCTAAATATTCATATTTTTTAACATGATTCTAATTTTCCTTATTAATATGCTTCTTATTTATATTATTTTGCTAAGAATTACATTCTTATTTTTCTTATTTTTTTAAATATTACATTCATGTTTTACTACTACGTTATTATATCGAGATCTAGCAACACTAAGTGTTTTTACATGAAAAATTTTTCTATTTAAATTTTTTTATTTTACATAATTAATTTTTTAATTTTTTGTGGTAACACTTAAATTAAGCAAGGTAACGCAATTTTGTGATAATGTTTTGTATAATATTTTGAAGGAGAATTAAATAACCACTACTTTAGTTAGAAGAGAAAATGTCTTTGAATAAATTGTGATATAATAATTTCATTTAAAAGGAATTTAAACTATTTGGATTGGAATAGGAACTTCAATCAGATATGCATATACTTAGGTTTTATTGTATAAAAATTAAAAATAATACCATTTGGATTAAGTAAATGATAAAAATAGTATCACTTTTAATTTTTATTTTAATAGTAGAATTTAACTTGGTACCACTGGTAATCTCGCAATTAATTAATCGTATTGAAACCCATAAAATACTTGCATGTTTGAATATAAAAAGATGATGATAATTTTTCGGATTATAGGAAGTAGTCTCATCCGGAAATTTATTTAAGTTGCCTTGCTCCATGAACATATCTTCTAATTGGAACTTCTTCATGCCATAAAAACGGTATGATATGAAATGTATTACATGTGATTACAGTATAATACGATTTCATGTCTCTTCTCATAACTATGATCAAAATTATATAACTATGGACTAAACGTGTCAATTTTTTAAAAATCTTAACACAATGATATAAATTAGTCTAAAATTATGTTCACATTATGATAAATATTTAAGAATCAACATTGTCAACAATATTAAAATTACTTAATAAATAAAAGATGGAACAATATCTGAGATTTAGACATGTTTGATCCTTACAATTTAAAATAATTATAGAGAGAATTTAAATGTAAAAAAATTATAATTCAAAAAATCTTGCAATTAACGAATTCTGAGATGTACTGTTGAACATAAAACGTTTGTTAAAATTACGTCATTTTTAACTGATTTTCTAAATCTATTTCATCAGAAAGGTATTTGAATTTTTATTCAAGCCATCCTAAATGTCATAAAAAAAGAATAGTATTTGGCATGGTAGATAGAATTTTATTACTTTCTCACCCTCAATTCCAGAATTTTGAAATTATAATACGCACTCTTTTGGATAATGGCATTTATTTTCGATGCTATTAGATAAAGACTAAAATTCCATACTTATTCTCAACCGAAAACAAGTCTCTTTAAAAATAACAATATTTAAATTTTTTAAAAAGTTTCTTATGTGAAATAAGAAAAGATTATAATCCTCTACATTCATATACATTCGCGAATATCCGAACGTTTCGACTCGCGATTAGCATCTCAGATTGATTGTTTTAATGAACGTGTTTTCCGAACATTTTTTAACGCACAGTCACACATTAATTAAATTCGTAAATCAAGAATATTATATTATTTGAAACATCCAATTTTAACCGATCCTAAGGCGCTCTCTGCTATATTATGTTAATAAATTTTTTACTATTCCGTATAACAAATCGATTTCAGAAAGTTTTATGCTGATTGCGATGAATATAAAGCTTAAGAGAGCTTATATAATAAAGAATATTTAAAAAAAATTTATACATAGAAGAAAAGACCAATGCAACAGATTTTAATTTAATACAACTTTTGGCAAAAAAAGATTTAACTTTAAAAAGCTGACACACGATTTTTCATCAAAACTGCTTGCATGCAAGTCCAATACAATGATTGAACGCTAAGTTTGAAGATCAAGTTTGACATCCTATACGAGGGCTTCCATTTTAAAACGTTTATACGCTCAAAACTCATGAGAGTGTAATATTGAGAGCTGTCTGAGAGATTGATAACGGACTCGATTTCCAACTGTATCCAGATGAAAAAAGCCATTTCATAAATTTAATACCTTCCATGAAGCCAACAGTTTCGTATTTTTATATACGGTGTGCATCGAAGGAATATTTGATTAAATTGCAAATCGTTGCGCCGTTTTGTGTGGATGTACTTAATTCGCAAGGTTTCAAGATAATCGAGATAATCTATACGTACGCATTCATTCAAACATATCTCTTTTTTTTAAGCTTCAAACATTGAATTCGCATTCTCAACAATTAATTCTTCTACGTATGCATTAACTATAACTTAAGGAGGTATAATCGATATTTCAAAATAATAAAGAAATTATGAAAAAGTTTATTATTTATTCTAGATCGATGTATTTTAAAAATACAAAAAATTCAGCGATGGTTTACCATCTGAATCAAAAGTTATATATTATATTGCATAATTTGTACACAAGTAAATTTTTTAGAATGTTGGTCGTGATAAGAAATCTCTCACAAACGAACCTTCAAGGCAATAACATTAAAAAACGCTGTTCAACTGAGAACACAATAGCGCTTTGTAAGAGAGAACATCATTTCGCGGAAAACGTAACGTTTTACGAACGGATAGTTATAACCGATGATCGATGAGGGTAACGGACGCGCGCCTTATTTTCTTCCTCCTTCACCCTTCCTCTTTTCTCCCGTTTTGTTTTCCTACTTCTTTGCCGCAACACTATTGCGGAAGTTGCCTTTGCCCAACAAGCTCAACCAGGAAACTTTTGTCTCGCAGGCAACCGGGGCTTTACCGATATTGGTTTCTCGAACGTTATTTACCCTTTCCTCTGATCCCGGTCCCTCGCGCACCCCTTAAAACCTGCATCAAGCGGTACCGCTGGTTCATAATAAGGGTTCGACGCACCGCGAGGCGTCGACTGATTCTACTAGATTCCAATGGCCGCTAAGTAGCCTATTGCTTCTGACTCGCTTATGTATTATGTTTATCCTATCATTTCCGCATATCCACTAATTTTCAGAAATATATAATAGTATAATAATTCGAAGCAATAGTAATTCTTATCGGAAAAATATCAATTATTATACAGGATGTTCCAAAATTGACGATAAATATTTTAAAGACAGATTCATTGCAACATTTTAAGATGAAAAATCTAATACAAAAAGTCTATGATAAAAGTCTATGATTTCCAAATCAAAAAAGTTTAAAAATTACGAATGATGCAAAATTTCGCGCGCTCTCGGAGATGGCAAGGTAATCTATAGTGTAAAAATATTGAATTTTGTAATATAATATAGGAGCGTATATGTGTAATAACACAAACTATAAAAATCAAAACCTTAAATTGTCTAGCAGGATTAAATGTTTGCATGATTCTTGTGTGAATTTATATACTACGTACGTAGTAGTGAATTTTGTTATTATCAAAAGCATGAAATTCAAGGAAGCACCTTTATCTTGACTATCTTGCCATCTCTAAGCACGTAAAATTCTACCTATTTGAAATATTTTCAAAATCCTATTTAAAAATTATTATACCCTTGTAATTAAATAATAAAATGTACCTTAATAATATCTTGAAATGTTCGAAAGTAATAATGTATTATAAAAAAATGCTGACTATTGTGGCACATATTAGCGTTATGATATAACGACAAACTATTAAACAAATAATTTCATAAAAAATCATTAAAATTCGCCACCTAATAACGAATATATTAAGAGAGACCATTATATCTATAATATCTGCGATTATAATACTATCTTCTCCTCTATTATCGTTATTATTATTGTATTATGTGCAATATTATATTATAATAATATTATATTACTATTGTTATGTTGTTATAGCTGAGTTATTACAATGGAATCATCAATTTAAATATGGCATTTACTCTTTGACTCGAATCTGCCTCTGATTGTAAATGATATATATACCAGACGTCCTTATAATCACTGTACAATATATTAATGGCATAATCTAAAGATTAATTGACTCTTCGAATTTTTATTTTCTTTTAGTTACTTGAATTTCATTTTGAACAATTTGACATTAAGTTTAATTTACTTTATATTAATTATGATACTCCTGTTCTTTTGTTAGTTTTATTTTAATTAAGTCGCGATCTCCTAATCACTTATCTCAGTTTCAATCGTGGAGTGATTGCACTCGACTAATTCATTTTATCATAATCAAACTCTGATCAAATTTACTTGTTTTATTTTGGTAATTAAGCTACGTTGAAATATACGTATGTTTCACTTTATCAATGTATATTGAAACAATTAATTCAATTTATTTTAATTTAATGGTAATTTATTATATTTATTTTAATATAATTTCATTATTAATTAGCTATTTACTATTTGACTTTATCATGTATTTTGCGCTTAATTCATACTATCTATAATATTTTATTCCATTTTATTCCATTTAACACTGTCCATTGATTTATTTTTACATTACTTCAATAAATTTATTTTAATGTGTAGATATTATATTATTGTAACATTTTAATATATATTAAAAGGTACTATCCTAGTGCAGGACATTCCAAGGACGTCCATTTTAAATCCAATTCACGTCCGTACCTCCATAGACATAAAATGGACATTCATGGAATGTTCGTTGTTGAAATTGAAATTGAATTCTATTGGAACATACTATGGATGTCTAATTTATGTCGGCATTTTGATCTTGTTTTTATATTTTTCTTTTATTATTTTTATTATTATTTACAATTTATATTCAATCTATTATTTTCAATATTTCTAATTTATTAAAATCTGCAGCTAATTCATATTATTTAATATGACATTTTTAATAATAAAGGAATTAAAATCCTGTTCTGCTAATCTAATTTGGCACGGCGCAACCTGCGATTCGTCGTATAGATGAATCCCTAATGGATGAAGGACACGATGAAAATGTTTTTACATGGGAATATCAAACTTAAGGGGTTAGACGAAAGACGTAGAGAATGGACTGCGCGATCCGTATCTAAAATGTGGTCGACAATAATGAGAACGGGACCGTGAAAGACGGCCAATTTCCCTCTCATTCTCTCTCCCATTACACCGTCGAATGGAAAAAAGATAGAAATTAACAGTCTTTCACGGTCTTTCTTTTTTATTTTTATTGGAGTGTCAAAATTGCGCAGTCCATTTTCTATGTCTTTGAGTTAGATCTTGAATTTAAAAATCATATGTAACATTTTGGGAATTTTTTTGATATAGAAATAATGAAAAGTTTATTTTAAAAAGTTTTTATAATTCAACAATTCTTGAGGAATAAAATCGTATATTTATTTCTTTAAACGAAATTATAGCGACATTAGAGCCATTTATAATATTTTTTAAAAAAGAATATACGGATATTTCAAAATTTGATTTTTGTGAAAATGGCGAATATTTAAAAAAATAACTTCGTTTTCAGTCAAAATTTTTTTCAAATATTTATGATTCTTATATTAGGCGGATCCCTGTAACGCTAATTTGATAAAAGGACAGTCAGTAAAATGGCTCTAACATTGTCATTAATTAATTTTAAAAACTTAACATACGATATTATTTCTAAAATATTGTTCTACAAAAGTCTTAAAACAAACATTTCACTTACTTTTATTGTTTTGAAAAAAAAAATTCCCAAAGCTACCTATAATTTTTAGGTTGTCAATGTGGTTTAACTCTTTAAGAATATATGCAGCAGAGCCAATAAACTGAAAGTATTCATTTAGTTTTCATGTTTATTTATATTTTGTAAATGTTTTATTTGTAAATTCTATTATAAATACATTCGGAGTATAAACTGGATAATAGCATTTTTCAATAAATATTTGTTATTGCAAAATTTATTGATATGTACTATTATCCGATCTATCTATTAAATTTTTCAATTCTTACAAAATACGCTTAGCCTAATTGCAGCAAGCTATTCAATTGAAAAAGATGTCCAAGATCAGTTCATAACAAGTCCATAATAAATCCATAATAATTAAACATTTTGAACATTCTATAGACGTACGAAGTTATAACAAATTATATTCATTTATGTCCTACGAACTTTATTTGTATTACCTACAGATATCCTAATGTTCAGACGCGGATATCTAATGGACATACAGTAAAGTCTTTATGCTATCTGAGTAGCTTAATTATCATATTAAGCTTGTCTTTATGTTTCCATTATAATAAAATCAATTCATAATAAAAAAGAAATGATCTGTAAAAGTCAATATAATAATATACCTTCTCTATTACAAGATACGAAGATATGAAGTACCAATACCAGTAATGTATTTCCGAGATTTATTAACAAGAAAATTTTGCTGTCGATTTTAACGAGTATCAAGACTTTCGTCTCGCGTCTGAGTAATCAACAAGGTCGAACTATATACTTTTATCCTATTATTTTTATCCGAGCACTCTTCTCCGAGAGCACGTCTCTCAAACGTATCTTCCTCGACGTGATCGTGATTGGATCATTACCGCTCTTAATTGGAAAATCAGATCGCGCAAACTATTCGGTAAAATAAAAAAAAGTAGCCAACTAATTGCCTTCCTTCGCAATATTGCATAATTGCCGTGAATGTCTGGAATTAAACGGGCGTTTGATTTATTCATTGATTTCGTTGCTTCTACAATTTTCGACGAATTCGCGGCTGCATTCCGCCCTCACCACGATTAATCTCGCTCAACGTGCGCATCCCGCAGTCGCATTTCATTAAGCGTTTTCTCCAAACGAAAGTCGTTATGCACCTCAATTCACCCCGCTGGCACGGCAATCGATTCACGCAAATTTGATTCCCAGGCTAACAAAATATTCCTGCTTTCGTGAAATGCATTTCGACATTTATCGTCTTTTGTTTGAAATTTGTATTAAAAAACGCTTTAATAACTTTTAAATAGTTTCATAAAGAATAAAGGGATATATTTATATATTTTTTTTTGTTAGAACAAATAATTATAATAATGCCATTTTTAGAAATGGGTTGAAAGAATCTTTCATTTAATCTAAATATTGATATTAACAATGAAACATTAAAAAAGAAAAAGCTAAAGTAGTTAAGATTTTTATCTTTAAGATCATGATTAATGTATATTGCCCGAGTGTTATTAATTATCAATAAGAGTAAGCATTCTAATGCAAATATATATGATAAGTATAAATTAATCAAAAGTAAATTTAAAAAATCAAAAGTATATTTTAGCTTCATAAAATTATGTTTAAATTTATATTTTTCTCACAATCCCTTTTTCAAATACTTTGACTGTCTTGCATAACAAATTTCTCCAGAACACAGTTTTATTGCAAATCTATCTTCGCATGTCTTTCCTCATTTTACGACGGAAACAGTCTCAGAGGCAACAAGAAACATCACACCGCCTCGAGGCTGACGGCTGACTCCGCGTCAATGATGCGCCCCCAGAAGGTTCGAGCAGAATTCGAGCAGGAGAGTGCTAGAGAGATGCAGATAAGAGACTGTTCGTGTGTATGAGAGAGAGAGAGAGAGAGAGAGAGAGAGAGAGAGAAGTAGCAAATATTCCAACTCGAGTGAAAAAGCTGCGACGAGTAGACGCAAGGAGTAGAACGACGCGAGGGCTTATACGATCCGAGAGCTCAGCCGACGAGCTCTTCTCCGCGATGGCGTGAAATTCCGAGGCGGTCTCGTGAACGCGGCTATTCTGTCGCGACGCTGGACGACTCCGGTGCGCATATGAAACGTCATTCCATGTGATTAACGGCCACGAAATTAATTTTGCGCCGCACGACGCCGAACATGCTTTAAACGTCGTCGTTCGGGGAAGAATGTACCAACTATTTTGAGCCGGTACGGTCGATGACACCGGACGGGCAAATTTTGGTATAAAATAAAATAATAACGACACAGCTAAAAAATTAAGATAAAAAAGACATTGAATGTTTTCATCATTGCAACTAAAATAAGATAACAAATTTCGAAGTCGAGCTCCCTGCATCAAAAAGATTTATACGCCCGCAAATCCACCGTTATTGACATATATTCACACGATGGATTATCAAAACGTTTGTAGGACTACAATTGCATGGCCGTCATGATTCCCCATTCTTAATCTTTTAGATTTTTATGGAGGCATTGAAAATCCTCAGTTTATGAAGTTCCAATCACCAATGAAGATATCCTACGCCAACGCATCTTTGATGCTTATGACACGATTCGCAATTATCTCGGGATCTTTGAAAGAGTGCGACAGTCCATGATCTAATCCTATCCAAGCGTGCATTAAATGGGAAATACTTCGAACATTTATTATAAAAATTGAAAATAAATAACATTAAATAATAATAAACGTTACTTTTATTGTCCTATTAATAAACATTTTGAACTGTATCTTAATAACAATGAGTTTGATATATGTTTACGTAAACTTTTTTTCATGTTTAGCGTGGAAAATTTGATCTGAAGTTTGTTACCTTATTTTAGTTACACCCTGTATAATTAAAATTTTCTGTCTTAAGAAATATTGCATTCGCGATCGATGATCGATGAAGCGAGTCAATAATAATAAGGATGCTTCTATTTTCAATAATGAGAATTTTTTTCTTTTAATAAGAATGAAATTACGCAAGTATAACGAGAATTAAAAGTTTCGTATCTGGATCAAAACTTCTATAAAATTTTAACACTGCGCGAAAGTGTTATTGGAATAGTCAAAAATTTGGCAATTGCTGAACGATCAGAAATGCCTATTTGAAGATACTTTGGATTTGTTTAAAGATAAGCTCGTTATGACGCCAACCATAAAATAGGTCGCATAAAAATAGCAGTGACGTTAAAACCAGTTCAGCTTGCGATTTAATATTATGAAGATATTCATCTTTGTCTCTTCGGCATCAAGCCTCCGTATTTTGCTTAGCGATTGCATATATCTTATATAATCTATATAGCAAATATATATCTCTATGTGCTATGCGACTAATGCGACTATAATAATACCTACATCATAAAATCCCTTTAAAAAATTGATTATATGTGAATAATATAAAACATATTATTTAACTCTAATTGCAAGTTAAAATTACAAATTGATACAAATAGAATTATAAATTAATATATATATATATATATATATATATATAAAATTTTTATATAGTTCAGAAAGTTTCAATGCGATAGAAATGTACAGTACACTTGTAAAAGTACAATTGAATTCAAATGTTAGTAAAGAACATCGAGAATAAATCACCGACGACTATTTCCATCAATTAACTTTTTTCAAGTAACTTTTTCTCGAATAATTTTCTGTTTTATAGACTGATTTTTAACATCTGCATACATAATCATGTCGACATGTCAAATTAAAAATTTAAAAAGAATTAAATTATAAGATGCTAATAATTTATTTCTATTTTTAAATCTTTAACTTAATATTTTATTTTCTTGAATAAGATTCTTAAATAAATTCTTATTCCGCGTCCCTATCTCTTACTTTTCCATCTCCCTTTTTTTCCTGTATCATTCGCGCCTTATAAGAAAACACAACTAACAATAAGTGACGTTCAGATTTTAATAAGCTTTGGATTAATAAGATTTTAATAAACTATGTTAAAATATGTGACGCACACGGTTAAGGAAAAAATTTGTTAATGTAAAGCAATAGATATTCTACTTCCTTAAATATAATACAGAAATAATCAAATTACAAAGCTCAATATATCCTTAATATTAATGCAATAATATTTCAATTAGATGTGATTAAAAATCAGATTCAGTATAATTATAAAGACATCTTTCTCTAAAATATTTTCGATTTGGTTTAGTTTATTGTTTACATTAAATTAACAAATAAATTTAAATAAAAATATAAATAAAACAAATATTGTTTACAAGTTGCAATTTTTTCTAATAACAAGATTTACTGATAACAAATTTACACTGTCAATTAATAGACAAAAAGAATAGAAAAATTAGAAAAAAAACGTGTTATTTATTAAATACTATAGGTTTAAATCAAATATTTTAATCATAAATCGATATTATTTCGTGTGAAGCAAAATACTAATAGCAATGAGAAGCAATTCGTATAGAAAGGAGTATTCTGTGGTGCGAATCCGGCGTGCTAAGAATTGATGAATTATGCAACGCATCGAACGATAAATCTCGAGACTAGCCCGGTCTGATCGGATTAAACGTATTTCGTTATTTATACTCTATGCGTAGATAGAGACAATGTTTCGGGCATACGGCAATTCCACGGGGAAACGAACAATTTCCATCGTGGAGTGTCCACATGGAACATATAGAGTAGAAATCAATACAGAAATATCAATATACGTCACACACATCAATCTGTTATATGTATATATGAATTTAATTATTTCAAATAATCTCTTAATTTTTTATCAATTTATATTTTAACGTATAATAATAATTTGAAATTAGAGTCGCTTACAATGTTCATGGTGCAGTACCTTTACTTTGTAATAAACTTTTTAATGAAAATCACGAATTAAACAACAATTTAATTACGTTAAATCGCTACCCTTTGAGATGAACTGTACACCAGAAATTAATATTTTATACACGATTTAAATTGTAAATTTCCATCGAGATGAATGTTGCTTGTCCCACATATCGTTACGTATAACACAAATCAATACTGTTATACATGTAACAAATTGTGTGAATTTAACAAATATATAAGTAAATTTAACAAATTTAACTTTGATTGTACACACTATCAATTTATAACAATAATAACATAAATGAAATAACATAACATTCACTTGTCACAGTAATAAAATTTCCAATTAAATTTTTGCGAATTAGACAATAATATAATGTTATTTTATTATCATTCTAATTCTGCAAGTTTTACAATACAAAAGTCGATTATTTTTTTCAGAACTTGTCATTTAATCTCATTTTGTACGACACGATAATTCTATTGCGAATTATGATGGATTGTTTGTGTGCTTAAAAAGAAGAAGCTTCCATCAAAATTATTATCCATTCTTAAGGCAAAGGTGAATGCAAGTTTTTTCACCGTGAATTGTTTTGCTCTCGATTGGTCTGAACGTTTATGAAACATCGGCCGATAAACGAGCGATAAATTGAAGCCCGCCTGGACGATCATCTTTCATCATTAAACACGTAGAACGCGCCAACGCGGCAAATTCCGTGGGGAATGTAAGACGATTCTCTCGCGGAAGCTTATTTCGGAGTGTCACGGACGAGAAGGTGCAAACGAATCGACTGCAATTATACGTTTACGTGACTCCCGTTTCTCCTGATTACTTCGCGAAAATTCAGCGACCCTCAAAAAAGAAGCCAACTATACTTTTGGAGCTCATAATCGCCTACCAGGAAATTAATTCCACGATCGTTAGGCGAAGCAATCAATGAAGCAGATCACGTTTCGTCATTAAGTCTCTCTGATAGGCACTTCGCAGAAAACGTTTATATAATGTTCTCGAAGGCATAACTTAAAAATAGAAAGTATCGTTACTTGCAAATTTGATCAAAAAACATGTAGTGAATAATTTAATTCAAACGATTATATCATGTTAAATTAGATAGTAAAAGTTTATAACAAAGATTATTTTGGTGAAAAAGAAAAGAAAAGAAAGAAACAGAAAATTAATCATTAAAATAGTAAAATTAATAATTAGTTGATCATAGATTTTTTGATTGAAGGAAATATTTATTTTGAACGTGACACAAATTTAATAAAATAGTTTTAATAAAATAATTTAATTAAGTAAAATATCCTGTTTCTTTTCAAAGAAATTTCGTCACTTATTTGTAAGTAATTTGTAATTTTATTTCCTTGATTAAGAATAATCTTACTAAATAGTTAAGATATTAAATTAATAAACGTGTTATATATGATTATTTATAAAATAATAAAACATAGAAGTAGTACATTAAATTGAGTTCAATGTGTTGAAATCAGCTTGGTATTCAAAGTAATACATGCATTATCGTATAATACAAAGATAAATACAAAGTATGCACATAAAATGTGATAAAAATTATAAAAATAAAAGCTTAAGCATCATAAGAAATACCCAGCGTTGAGAATTCAAAAACTGTGATCGATATTGTCCTAAAAAAAGCTTTCGTTTTTTTAAAAAGCTATTTATCGAAGCTTATAACTAGCATAAATAAAGAATAACCAGTTCAGAGGCATCACGTATGAAACCGGCGAATAAACTGGACCAAGTTGAGCGTCTTTCATCATTAACGCTCTCAATAGCCACTAGATGATGCCTTGCGGCCGCGCACGAGAAATTCCACAAGGGATATGAACGACTTCCATCCTGGTCTGAACTTACGCTACCGTTTTAGCAGCGAGAACGTAGATAACCTTCGATCGAACGTGCGACCTCAATCGAAGTTCATCCCAGTACGAGGCCGAAGTACTCGTACGGACACAAATAATGCGATCAATTACGCGGTAACTTCTCTCGTTACTTTATATACAGGTGATGACGTAGTACAATCGCGAGCTTCGAGTTAATACAAAGAAGTCATGAGCCGCACTTAATCCTGAAGAATTTAGATAAATTATTAAACTATTTTTGAATATTACATTTGCACACACACAAAGTACCTACTGCGCTGACTTCTATTTTCTTTTATATTCTTTTCTTAAATTTATTTTATTCAATTTGTATTATTCACTATTTTAATCACGTAGATAATCAGCATCTTTGATAAGGTCAAAATTTTTGAAATGTGATTCATAATAATTATTTAAAGAAAATTATATCAAATAAAATAAATTCCATTGTATTAATATTTCTTCTTATTACGTTCCGACATGAATTAAAGATATGCAACTTATAACTCGTCAGATTGATGATTAAATTCATAATACGGAGAATGTAAGTTAGTTACGCATTGTTAAATTAATAACCCGTTGTAACCAAATTAATGATCCATTCATCCGCGAATGAGAATCATATTATCCAGTAGCTGCGGTTAGTGGAACGTGGCTAGAGCATACCTACAGTTATTGGTTCCCGTTCAATTATTGGAGCCTGTTTCCTCCCTCTGTTAGTATTGCACTCAAATAGAATATATTATATTATATGATAAACAGAATGGAAATGCTCTTAAAGGAAACTACGTATTGATGGTAAGTATAAAATAAATTTTAGACCTACTTAACCCACAAAGGATTAGCGTAACCCCTCCGATTTTCATAGTTTAGACGTTTGTTGTTCCCTTTTCACTTATTGCAAAATATCTTTTGTGCTACGACATTTTAGACTTTTTGACTAAAAAATTCTTTTTTTTCAATCTTCAAACGATAGATTAAAAAAAAATTAGTTAAAATCGATGCATTACAATTTGAGATACAAACAAAAGAAAACACTGGATTGACAAATACCCGGATGTGGGTAGATAGGGATTTTTTTCAGATGTGGGGGTACTGAGGATTAAGTTAATTATTTTCATTTTTATTCCAATTTGTATTGATTATGTTTACATAGAGACATATAGGTATAAAATATATAATTTAACAAGATATATATTTAAGAGATATATAATTATAAAAACATATATATTTTGAAATTTGAATATAAAAAAGTTAGTTCAGTTATACAGGGTATCTTATTTGAAGTTTTAGACGCAATTATCTTCCAAACTATTTGTTATTTCAAAAAATGTTTCAAGTGAAACTTACTTTGTTTCGAAGAGGACATCTTTTGATGATTACAGACCCTCTCTAAGATTTCAAAATGATCTTTTTTAAATGAAATTAGGTTTTTTTACATAATATAATTCTTTTAATTACTCTGCACATAAAAATATTAAGATAAAGATACCAAAAAATTAATAGTTTTACGAGACGTTTTATATTTTATTCTGACACATATTAACATGCACAAACAACATAACAACATAAGAAATACTAAACTTTCGTAAATTATATAATATTTGTAAATTATATATTTGTATAATCGTACCTTAATACTTTTTTATATAAATAGAGAATGAGATGAAACAATTAGTTTAAAGAAAAATAGTTGCTTTAAAAAAAAATATGTTAACAAAATGGGTAATTTTTTCTTACACCAATTGATTCATCTCATTATCCTTTGCATAAAAGTATCAAGGTTAACAAACAATTACCAAGAAATGAATTTAGAAAATATTTAATTGACATGAAAATATGTATCAAAATAAAGTATAAAATATTTCGTAAACTATTGGTTTCTTAATATCTCTATCTTATTACCTTTATATGCAAAATAAATAGAGAAATCATATTATGTAAAAAAAAACCTATACAATTTCATTTAAAAAAAATAAAGATCATCTTGAAGCATGTCCATCCAGAGAGAATCTGTGGATATCAAAAGATGTTTCCCTCTAAATAAATAAGTTCCACTTGAAATCATTTTTTAGAATAACGAATAATTTGAGAGATAATTGCGTCTGAAGCAATACGTGCGAGATTCAAATGGAACTTTGTATAACATACAGTTTGAAACATTAATTTATTATTTCTTATTTTGCTTTTTTGAATTTTTGAGTCTGATTGTATTCTAAATCATAAATATTCTTATAGGTCATATTGCTATTACGTCTAAAGTGCTTCACAGTCAGCTTTGTGAAAATATATTTCCTGCCAATATCGTGCAATATTTAATTTCGTAAAAGCACTAATGAAAACGCGTTTCTACGACGGTTAGTCAGAACGCCGTTGTAATTACATTGGAATTTATTTTCCAGTCCGTTGCCATTAGTACCGGAATATTATTTCATTGTTCCACTAATAACCAGCGTTGTATGCGAATTGTATAAAAGCAGATTTTCGCGCTCGCGACCCGGTTTATATTCCCCAATATCTCATTAAAAATCAAAATTCATCGTATTTCTCGTTGATTTATATCGATGAGTAACTAATGATACATATAATTGCCGCATGTAATTTTTATACATACAAACAAATCAATATTTAACTATAAACTTATTCTCTTTCTTAGAATTTCGGTTTTTAGAATCTTATACCTACTTATTAGTAACTTGATAATTATGTTGTATATTAAAGAATTATACAATTTTTGTATTATTTTGCAATTTAAAAATATTTAAAATACAAAAGATATCTTCTGAATATATTTTTAAGGGATTTGGAAAGAAATCAGTGCGGACAGATATCCATGTCATAAATAAATGTATATTTGTAGAAGTTTTCGGGGAGTGGGATTATACGTGTGTAGTAATCCTTCTATCATATATATCAAACAAGCTATTTTTTGTACCAACTCTACGATCAATTCTACCCTCGAGACAACTTACCGCTTCTTCCGGTTGGCGTCGGTGCGGACGTGGACCTGCCGGTGGGCTCCGGAATCGGGTAGGGTAGGTCGCAGCATTCCCGCTCGGGGAATTCACTGGCGCGAGCGCAGCAGCAGGACAGCGCGACGAGCAGCGTCGTCAGGGTCGTCAGTAGGGGCCGCGAGCGCGACGTGAGCGTCCTGGCGACGCGCGCCGTTAGATCGTCATGCCCCGTCATCGGTCCTACCAGTCGGTCGTGGCCGATTCGAGGACTGCGAGCGATTCTGCACTGCGAGATCTTCTTCCTCTCAACCTTCTCGTCCGCAGCATCCTGCGAACCTTGGTACCGCTCGGTCCCCCAAGAGTCGTCGCCACCGCGAGTCACCTCGATGGTCCCCGCGGCGCGATCCTCATCGTCATCACACATACACACACGAGTCCTACACTCGCAAGACCAACTCCCGTCAGCGGAAGCACGATTCGTTCGCAGAATCGATGGCGGGGCAAGAGGGAGTTTATCTTGATTCTCGATACGTTAGAGTGACTAATGCCAATTATTATTATTATTTGAGAGTTTCTATTTCGATTCGATTATTAAGATTCTTAATAATTGAATTAGTTCTTAATCAGACAATAATTTCTTGAGCAAGTCAACTAATTGTGGAATTAAAGGATTTAGATACTTCACAGAGGTGTTCACTAAGTTTCACGAAAGGTCTTTTATTTGTCGCACATGGATTCGAATGTGACGAATCTAATCTCACAGATAACTCTAGTTTTTTTTAGCAAAAGTATTAATCTTTTTAGAATCCTAGAAACTTAACAAATTATTCTTCCAACACCGAGGATGTTCCTGATGCATCACAAGATAGAAAATGGAAGAAAAAAATCGAAACACTTCGATAAAGTTTTCGTAGGATCGGTTTTCCATTGTCAATAATTTTGCTCGCTTGTAGCTACAGGATCTATAAATCACGCTTCCACTATCATGATTCTTATTTTTGTTGCTATACACAAGTTTTTAGGTGAATCAAAGTTACGTACACTGCACACAGCGAAAAGATCGAGACATATTGCTGTTCGCGGAAGTATTCAGCAAGATTTCACTACGAGAGAAAGTCTCTTCCTCTTTTGCAGATTCATAATTCATAAATCCTTCTTGCGATGCTACAAATCTTTCTTTAGCGAGACATTAAATAGATAAACACTTTGCAGAATAGACATTTTATAGAGAAATGTTCTCCAATGCTTTTCACTAAAACACTATTTGCGCTATTTTAAAGATTCTTTTTTGCAAAATTGATATCTCTCTCTATTTAAGATCCGCAACACTTGAAGCATCTTTGACTTAAAAATTCAGGATCAACTTCTTAAAACTATTGCACTATTCTCCGTTATATTCCGCACTGAATTCTTTCTCTCTTTAAAATTCGGGATCTACAAGCCCTTCAAATTAAAAAAACAGCAAGGATGTTTTGAGCAACGCTTCGATTGGAAGAATATCGAAACTATAAAAAGATGCTTTGCTCAAAAATCAAGGATGATGCTTGAGGTAGCGAGGATCACGCGATCTTCTCATTCACACTTGCCGAATTGTAACACACGCGCACACACTCACACACACACAAATAATCTACCAGTCGAATCTCACCAATCTTCTGGAAGATCGAGTCTACGATCAATCTTTGAGTCATCTGCGGAAACCGATCTTACTCGCGCTATTATACTGATTCTCACGATCGTTGTGTCATTTACAAAGACGACAAGTTCGATCTACGATAATGACTGTCATACTCCCGTGAGGCCGATCTTATCCTCAAAAAATCAATTTCCATCGATCTCAGAAGAGCAGCGTCGCAATCTTTCTCAAAGTGGATCGGCGTTGCAATCTTCTTAAAGTGGGTCGCCGTTTTTTTCCTCAAAAACGCGTTTCTTTTTAAATAAATCTTCGTTTACAGTCCTCGCGAGTTCGAAAACGGATATTCGCCCGAGAGATCTGCGATAAGATCTCGTCCTCGTGCGCGGCACTTCGCGGTTGCGTTTTCGCGTTTTGGAGCCGAGAGCGCTGCGTCGTGGCGGCGTCCCGACGCCCAATGACGTTGAGAACGTTCTTCGTACGAGCGAGAGCCACCGCGAGAACGTCCACCCCCGCCAACCCCTACACCCTCCGCTCGTCGACACGCGATAGCTTCTGCGCAAGAACTGGTGCTGCTTCGCTCGCCCGTGTGTATACGGGGTGTCGCGGACCTACTTCCTGTCGCATTCGGCAAAAAACAGATTACACGCTGATGGCTTCAATAATACTACGACATCAATAATTTTCAAAAAATGTTGATATAAGCAATTAAAATACATTAAGAATAACAAAACATGTATACAGATACGTAAAAAATTAAATCAAATTTCGGTTACATCGAATTGTTCTTGAACGTTAATCTGTGAAAATTATTTCCAACAGTTTAAAAAGACATTGTCTTTTATTTTCTAATCAATTTTAACACAGGAGAAATTTTATTCCAATCTTAATTGTCAAGAGATTTAACGCTTAAGCGGAGCATGTGTCTCATATTCCTTGGAAATGCAATCAAAATATATGAGAATACATAGAAAGAACTTTATGTTAAGCTTGAAATATTGAAAAAGTTAAGTTCTTCATAAAACATTATGTGTTTAGGATGCAGTAAAAGCTCTGTGGGTGATTTTCCGAGAAAGAAATTGATTCATCCCCTTAATCGATTCATTCGAAAATTCGCGACACATTAGAAAAAGAACAATGCGGAATAAATCCGGGACACCCCATAGGTATATGTGCAGGTGTGTGTGTGAGCACTCGTTGCAGGTGTGCAGGTGGAGTTCTACGACGGTGTCCCCGCGCGCGGCGTCGTCGCGTCGAATCGAGCCGAGCAGCTCCGAGCGAACTACCCCCGGCTAGGACCCTCGTTCGGCGTTGTGTGCGCCGTTCCTGACCTCGTTTTGCCCCGGCTTGTCGAGGTCGGTTACGCGGAAGTGCCCGCCGGCACGGCGGGCATCACTACGGTCGGCCGCTCGTAACTGAACTAGGGATGTTTAAATATAACGGGGTATTGATACCTTCACTCGTTTGGCATCAAATACCACAAACACTGATGACTATTCGATACTTTCCGTGAACAACATCGTTACTTTACTTACGGAATGAGCAGTATTGATAAAAGTCTCTCTTTACGGTAATGAATCAGTGGAACAAAGACAGATAATTATCATACACGTACGTGAGTATTTCAGAGTTGCAATTTACGATAAATTGTAAACGTTTTTGTTCATCGTAACAAGCGCGCCAATATATCGCATTTAATACTGCATTCCAGATATTGTTATAAATTCATAATATCCAAGTTTTTATAGTATCACATTCCTTGCAATAAAAATAAATTACAAGTGACTATGTCTTCTCTCTCTCTCTCTCTCTCTCTCTCTCTCTCTCTACTGTTATAAAAATACTGTTATAAAAATTAATATAAGTATCTTTTCGGAGTTATTAAATTTAGTACAGTTTAATTAAAAATTTTGTCAAATCATCAAACAACCAATTGAAAGATAAATTCTAAGTGATTAAAAGAATTTAATATAAATAAATATGCATAATCGTTTAATTCTATATATTACTTGTATAATTTTTTTGATATAATTACTTTTATAAGACATATTTTACATTTAATGTTATATATATTATATATAAATTTACAATTAAATAAAAATTAACATTTATGTTCAAAATTTGTAAGAAAATATATAATATTTATATAAACAACGTTCTATTTAATAAACATTATTGTTGTTCTGATTTTTAAATTAATCCTTCTTCTTAAAAAACATAGGAACATACTATGTTAATTATGTTAAAATTTAAAAAGATCTTTTTATTAATTTTTTTGCATACTTAACATTAAATTTAAATGTTTAATTTTTTATTAACAGACATATATAATAACAAGTAAATAAAATATTACATAATCAATATTACATTAATAGTATAGCAAGGAAATGTTTATTTTTTCATAATTTGCGATGCAGATGATATTATTGCACAAGATACCTATCTTTGTACATAATTTTAATTAAATGCCATTGCTTGCGTCAATCAGCAAAAAGTCGATATGACCAGAATATAACCAGTGCTAAATGTACACGCGCAATATATTATTTGCCGCAGATTCGACTATCGACAACTTTCCATTCCGCGGCTACAAAATTGGCATTCGAAATCGCGGTGCAACTTTTTTGGTCACGCGTTCCAGTTTTTATCCCTCTCTCGTTCGATCAATGAGTGTGAAATTAATCTGCGAGTGTCATGCATTGACTGCATTATTTTTTCTTGTAATAATAATACATTATTATTGAAATCGTGTACTTTTTTGCAACTATAAATGTGAATTTAAATGTAAAACTATTAGATATACATATAAAAAGAACTTTTTAACAATTGTAAAATTATCTATAATTAAATATTAAAGACTTATGAGATAACATTAAATTACATTTTTACATAATATTCAATCACATCATTGAAAATATCATAGATAATATTGTTAAAGAAATACATCATAATAATGAAATGTGTATGAAATAAATACATCACTTTATACATGCCTAATATGTTATGCAAACAAATCGCATAACGTAACTTTATATAAAGTCTCTAATTCTGGTCAGGTTGCGCTTTGTTTTCCATCACTAATGTAAAAGGACGTGCACGGCGCACAATCGTAATTCAGTTGCGTCCATTAAACGCGATTGAACTAATATTGGCGCACGATATTAACTAAGTTTAATTGCTAGATCGTAATTGTTTGATTAGTTGAGTGCTGAAGTGTTGATGGATCACGTCGCATCGATTTCTGCTCTCGTTTGATTGCAACTATTTCGGGTTCAATACTTTGTTTGAAATAATACTATTAATACTATAGTCGAATACTTTGATTAATATGAACTAAGTGTTTAAAACTGCTCACTTTTCCTTTTAATTTTGTATTTCCTCACTAAACAATTTTTTTAACTGTTTCAAATAAAAATTTGCATGAGTGTTATTGTTCTTGAAACAACTTTTCAATATGTAATATAAAATATTATTTTTATAATTTTTAAAATCATACACGCACCAATATAAGATTCAAATCTTTTAAAGTATTAGGTGTTGGAATTAATTCGTAGCGTTTTTAATGAAAGAATGTTATTTATTATTTCACATGAGCATTAAAAAATACATTAATGAAAGTACTTCCCATCACTTGTAAAACGCTACGAATTAATTCCAACACCTAATATAATTTATTTACCATTAAATAAAATATGAAATATATAATATTTGAACGTGTTAATTTAAATTCGTAAATATCAAAACTGATATTTTTCTATCTATAGCATACATGACCTAAGGCATGTGTATATCCCTAGGATAAAAACCTATACAACGTGTGTATGTATTATATAAACTTGTTGGAAAGAATCGACGACATATTCTTGTTGACGATATTCCTTTCCAGTAGAACAAGTAGAGACTAGCTAACCTCGCATCAATAAGTTGCTCAAACTTCTCACGAGTCATCTACGACTGTAGAACGAACGTTTACTTAATGAAACGAGCGTTGTTCTTATCAGTAGTAAAAATTTACCATATATCTCCCATAAATCGCTGTAATAAAGAAATGATGATGCCGATTCAACTTTAGCTTATAGTAGTCAAGGAAACTTGCAAGGAAACTAAAGGTTAGTTGATGTATTTATACATAGAAGCAGTACTGTTTTAATATTGTATATATAATAAAAAAAAAATAATATTCATGTTTTCCTTGAATGTGATTTCCTGTGTACAATATATTGTGTATGTATATTTATTGACAGACTGCAGAAAGAAAACGATATGTATATTGCATTTTTTACAATAAACAACAAGTTTATCATTTCATTTCAAATTTAACAAAAATTGAACAGAAATTAAACTATTAAATTAAATAAACTATTAAATTAAACTACAATAAAGCTATAAAGGAAAATTAAATATTTCTAAAGCTAAATATTTTCTTAAGAATTGTATGTCTTTATAATTTACGTTTTACGTCAAGAAAGATCTTTTTTTGTTATATTTAATCTTCAATAAACTTTTTAAACTTTTATTATTTTCCAAATTTTGTATAATTTCTCTTGTACAAAATACTTTTTCTGTTCAACAAAATTCTGATTTTCAAAGAGTGTTAATCGTAATTTGTTTTCAATTAAATTATGATTAATGGTATTGTGAAAATGTAATTATAAAAATAAATAGAACAGAGAGCTAATTGTGAATAAATCTAATGTTTCAGTGGAAATAAATGTAAAAGCAACAAAATTATTAATGAAACAATACGCCAAATACATGTTCAATAAAAGACAATTATATCGCGTTGTTCGATATCTTTTCGTACACTTTAGAATATACGATTATTTTGCCGCAATTTTAAATTAGCTAGACTAATTTAGAATTGCAGCAAAATGACCATATCCAACAACTCATTACCGAAATTTCTAATTTGGTAATCTGATGTATTATTATTATCTTTAATGCAAAGAAAAATGTTCGATTGACATGCACTGATATGACAGGACATACGGAATTACTGTAAAGAAGCAATATTAACGAGATGCTATAAATTTATTTCGGCAATTGCAACGGCATTGATTGCAAACAAGATTCGTGAAAGAAATTCTAAAGGTCAGGGAGCCGGCGATCACGCAACCGCGATCGTGCAATGTACGCTCTAAGCTACAAGAGATGATTTTCAAGTTCGGTGATTTATCTAGCGTTTGCGAGTATCCGATATGTATTTATAGCACCAACCAAGTGCTTCGATCGGATTTGGACGAAGTTAAAGGCCATATGAGGTCAGCCGCGCATGTCATTGTTTCGTGTACTGGCTGCTGTCAGCGGTTCGAAGAACTACAGACTTAACCGAACTCTATTTGCATTATAGTGTCATTAATGCAGTTAATATTCTTTATATTATCTATGTACCATTAATATTAAAGACATATAGGGTGTCACAAAAAAATCAGAGTACTGAATTATCTTTTTAGGAAAGGATTTCCGAAAAAAGTTTTCATACAAAGATTATAGGATATCAAGTTATTCATCATGTAGTGATAAATGTAAATTATTATAGTCGAGACCTTTTCAAAATAATATAATTAAGTTCTATTATTTAGCCAAAAACTATTGGAAATTTGCGCCACTAAAGTATGCCATGGGACATACTCCTCGATGCTGCACTCCTGTATATTCTGGCTGGGCATAATCTGATTGATCAAATTTAATTCGTTAATAATTCGATAAATCTACGTTGAAAAAGGAACTTTTAGTTCAAAATTTCACTTTCAAAAATATTAATTAAGAGTAATGGAATACCCTGTATATAAAATAATTTTATATTTTACTATAAAAATGTGAGAAAGTGAACGAGAGAGAGGAAAAAAATGAAGGGGTGAAATACAGAATAATTTTATAAAAAGCAATATGATTTACAAATCTACTCGTTTTAATATTCGTACATTATAAAAAATTATTTTTAAGTACATGGATGATTTACTATTGGTAATATATTTTATTAATAGCTAACCTATTTATAAACTTATTTATTTTTAATAATTTTATCTTGGATTTAGATCTTTGATATTGCAAGTCTCTTTTTACATTCTCAAAATGGTTTAGATAATCAAACTGATTTATTAAATCATCGATAAATATTAATCAGACAATCGATCGAGCGGTAATATCAGTATGTAATAACGTCGAGAACAAATATAAATTAAAGTCACCATGTTATGAAATCGAGAAGTTATTTAATCAGAGGAACGAAATGATGCGCTGGAAAATAATGCGGAATTTATTCATTGAGTCCAATTTACGCGGAAAATTTAATCATGTAATTACACTTTAGCAACCTTAATGACAATTTGTAACGTGGTTCGGCATGTGCTTGCGTAACGATTATTAGTGGAATCCCGCTAATCAGCGGTATAAGCGGATTATTGCATTGATATTGCGGAATGATAGACACGCTTAAGATTGTTACCAATGAGACTTGTTATAAATAGGAAATTATTTTTGACTATTTATTTTTAAGAGAAGGTAAATATTTTACCCTTTTTAGCTCTTCTTACTCTCTCAATTTATATAAAATTTGAAAAAGAATGACATACTTTTACTTTATTTCTTTCGAAATTCAACGAAATAAAGTTTTGGTTGATGCCATTATGATATTATTGCAACATAATTTAAGATTTTGGCAATATTAGAAATTTCAAAATATTAAAATTATTAAATAATGACATATACATCCTTATACAAAATAATGAAAATAATGATATTTATAATTACATTACATGTTTCGGCTGCGAGATTAAAAGTCTTCAGTTCCAATTGTCCATAAATTAAAACAATAGAACAAAAATTAGAAAATGTCAAATATCGACAGAAAAATAATTTTTTGGTTAATTAAAGTAAATTAAATTAAATCTCAATTATCTTAGAAATCTGACATACTGGAATTTTTTGTGACATTATCTGTTTTCAGCAAAACAGCATCATCTATAGAATACATTTAGTCTAATTCAAAATAATGTAATGTAATATAAACTATTGCTATTAACAAAATTAACAAAAAAAATAATTCGATAGCATTTTTTAATATATAGATCTTCCTTAAGAAACTAATAGACTTACGTAAAAGAAAAATTTTCAGTATGAATATTAAATAAATATATAATGTAAACATATATACAAATTAATTATTAACAATAAAATAGCAAATAATATATATAATTAACTTGATGTTAAAAGACTTAGGTTATCTAATAATTGCTTCAAAATATTTTAATCTTATATCTTTTCAATAAGTTACGGCTTCTCGTTGTAATGAGTTTTAAATAAGTTAAATAAAGATCAATTCTCCCCATTAAAGATTGAAGTTTTAGTTGAATTGCTCTACCAGTTCTTTATGTTTAATTTCTCAATGTTCATTATAGTTAATTTCCGAACCCTATTAAGTTATATTAAAGTCTTTTGATAATACAATTAATAAACTGAAGAATTATAGCTTAAAAGTCGTCTTTGACTTTAAAGTTCTTTGACCTCGTCAAAGTAAGTTTCTTCAATAAGTCATCCATGTGCCGAATGAGTTCTTCAAATTTAACGTAAATCCTTTGCGATACGAGAAATACGATTGATCAGCACTCAAGACAAAGTTATGAATCGTAAGCTGCATAATAGCCCTCGGGTGATAGCCAGGTGCATCGCAACGCTGTGATTTAAGATAGAAGTAAGTAGGAAGGTAGGAGGAAGTAATTGCTGTGTATCGAGATTTATGGACTACAACTCGCGAAGCTTGTCGGTAAAAATACAGCTTGAAAATGGTGGATAAAATATTCGAGCTATTTAAACAAAGACAGGCGATATATCTATGTGTAAAAGACAGAGCGCAATTGAGACGAGGTCTTTGGACTCAATCATCTCATGGTGTACTTAAAATATGTTTGTGCATCCGCATTTCTGTAATGTGCATTCTTCTTGTAAATTTAGAATAAAAATACTAAATATTCACTGTCAAAATCTGTCATCATTTCTTTTAAAATAAGATTAGAATATCTTCATAATAATAATTTTGCATAAATTTATTATAATTTAATTTTATGTATATTAATTCAATTTATTATTTAATAAATTGAATCCAGGAATAGTTTGTAAAGTTTTCTTATTATTTCGAACCGACGAGAAAACATTATTAAAATCTGATTTAAAATAATTTTTGTTACAAGATAGTATTCCACATAATAAGGAAACAATGTTTCAATGCAATTCAGCAATTATAAAATTAAATAGTTATTATGCTCAATAAAAAAGAAGCACTCTGTATGTAACTGACATGATCGAAAAATTAATGAGCGCATATAGCGAGAAAGCGAGACACGACGGGGTGAAACAATAGTCCATCGTATTGCCATATAGACCGAAAATCACATCCAGTATGATATAATAGATTCGGTGGTTCACCGATGCAGCGATAAGACAAGTGCAGAGATCGCGTCGAGATGCAAGTGCACTGGGAGTCAACACCGGCGACAGTCAACACTCAACGTCGGTCTGTGGTCGTGGGCGAACGACAGGCAACAGTACCTGCATAATGACTCGACTGCAGCCGTGCACTGCGGTGCGCGAGCTGTGCGCGATGCACCGGTGCGGCCGGGCCAATCGTGGCAAGGCCACCCGCTCTGCGAAATACATCAATGCATCTTTCACGTTGGAATCAGGACCGTTTTAAAGCATTCGTGCAAGACTTGAATATTTTCGCCCTTTTCCAAAGGTACTATAAGTAATATTTTGATGCACACATTGTGCACATAAAATTTATTGCATTTCTCTTTTAATTAGCCGCTTTTATTTAGAAGGATTTTTATGATATTACTTTTTAAATTTTGGTATACTTATTTTATCGACATTTTTGTCTAAAATTTTATTTACGTTATTATATTATAAAATTAATTAAATGTTACAATTAATTTTGTTGATAATAATAATGATCAATTATTATCTTTTATTAGAATTTAAAGACACAATATATAAGATAATTAAGCTTCAAACAAATAAATTATAATTATTAATGAAATATGAGCCAATATTAGTCGATACAAGATAATAGTGTGTGACAATTATATAGGTATATATATATATATTAATGATAATAATGTATGACAAACGTTTTGGTCCCAATTTGAGCCACCTTCAGTATAAAGCTGTAAAGTAAAAAGTAATATTTTACAGTAATAATAATTAGTGAGTATTACAATACAATAAGTATGATTGAAAGCTTAGTAGAACAACGGAATATGTTATATGTTTGAAATGTAAATTAATATGTTAAATGTATATGTTAAGATTATTAAAATCGGTATAAGATCGACCCTAATATCAAAATCTTTCTTACAATCTTTAAAAATTGAGTGAATATAATCATGATCCGTCAAATAACTTATTTTATAAAAAAAATGTAACTTTATTTTACGATCTAAGTATATACATAGCTATATTATCAAAAAAGAAAGTAAACAAAAGAGTTTTTTTATTTTTTTATTATTATATATTAATTAATATTTTTTAATTATGGCATTTACCTTATGTCTTATGCTATTACACTAATACTATATTTACCGACCGTCTATTATAAATAGAATGGAAATAGACCTTAAAATTAGAATTATCTGCCGCCGTAAATATAGATAAACCTACTTATCGACTGTGTAATTTCGACAGAAGATAAAATAATCTACAAAGGATTTATTGGATTTCTATATTCGCAGCTGTAGATTTTAAGATCTCAGAAAACACGATATTATCGACATTTTCAAATTGTTCTTAATACTTATTAATGACAATGTATATAACAATGTATTCAAAAAATGTTATCTACAAATTCTATAATTTTCTATTTTTTTTAAATTAAATTTTATTATATATCACCGCCAATACACGCTTCTAACAATATTTTGTTCGATCTGGATGACACTATATATTTCCTTTATGTTTCTCGTAACATTTTCCTTTCCTTTTTTTTCTATATTCTCTTCTATATTCTTCAATATCTATCGATTGTATTTTCAGTATCTATAAAAAGAAAAAGTACGATTAAAATAAACTAATTTTATGAACGAGTTTGAACTGCAGCGGCTATTAACCAACCAATCAAAGCGAACATAGAAATACGCGCGCGCTGCTGCAACGATTCGAATTCAATACAAGCCACGAAGGAGACGTCACGGCGTCGCGACGTTGCGACATGCGCGACATCGTCAGTCTAAACGTGCTCGTCGTTCCATACGCATTGTCGTATGTCGTTTCAAGTCCATTTCGATTCGAATTTGTGACGAATAGTCATGTCTCTCCGTTTTCCAATATAAAATTAAGAGAGGACACGTTCAACGACGGTGTAAGTGACAATAAACTGTGAAAGATCAATATTTAAATATGTTTTTAGTTTATAAAGCACAGAATGTATTTTGCAAGATATAGAACATTTTTACAGATTGAGTTTTTGATAAATTCGAATAAAATTTAAGTTTTTATACAGAATGCCATAATTCTTGTTAGTTTTTATGTTAATAAATGGCGGATTTAATTTCAGGATTATAGATAGATTCAGGATTAATAATAAAGTTTTATTTATATTTTACAATGTGAAATATGTCTGATAAAAAACCTGTCATAACTATTCTGAACCGATTTGATTCTTATTGAAATATATTATTAAACACAAAAAGCTGAAAGACACATATTTTTTTAATTTGAGATTTGAAGCAACCTTATGCGTGACCTACAATGGCAATAGCAGTAGTGGAATAAAGCTGTAAAAAATTGACCAATCACAATCGAATGTGAGAAGAATAGTTGACTGTGATTGGTCAATTTCTTACTCTTATGCGTGGTCTACAATGGCAGTACCAGTAATGGATGAAACTGTAAGAGTAAGAAATTGACTAATTACAGTCGATTATTCTTCTCACATTCAACTGTGATTAATCAATTTCTTATTCTTGCAGTCTCATCCATTATTGCTATTACCATTGTAGACCACATTATAAAATGTTAATGTTTATTGTTTATATTTGATTTCTTTATATATTTTGTAGCTACATATTAAAATTTTTCAAAAATCTAATATTTTAATAATACTTTCATTCCCAAGGAGGTAACCACTGAAATATTATTCCACAGATTACATGATTTCATATGATTTCATCTGATTACAAATAATTTTGTTCACTACATATGAAATCATTTGGTAAAATATACGAATTTATTTAATATTATACAATGATTTATCGTGGATGCATATGTAATTATCGGATCATACATAGAGATTTCATATGAATTTTAATAATTTCGAAGACTCTGTTGCACAATTACATTAAGTGGTTACTCTTTCGTTCATCCCCAAGCTTTGAAGATTTTTATCATCCCTTAAATCTCTAATTGGGCCAATATAAAAAGATTTGTTTCCTCAAATTTTTGTATTAAACAACATATTAAGAAGAAATTATATCAATCCTGGCAGTTATCTGGTCCTTGTTATAAAATACAAAGTGTTTTAATTTTATAATAGAAAAACAAAATGTACTAGAAAAACTACTAAAGGGACAAAAAGAATCTATTAAAATCTTTACAAACAAAAAATAAGAAAAAATATTTAATAGCAGAAATTAATAGAATTTAATAGAAATTAATTTAGAATTTTTTAAAATTGTAAAAGGTTTATTTCTTAAGGTTTTTATTTGATAATTAAAGAGTTCTAAAATAGTGGCATGCAGTCAAATTTTTTCTAGAGAAAAATTGATTATGTAAATTAATTAATGAATCAATCTCAATTTTATATACGTACATCATTTATAATATAAGAGAGATTACAATAATTGTCTGTAATTCACAAAATTAATCCATAACTATGAATAACTTTTTCGGTGTCTTTTTTCAAGCGAATAATAGCAATATTGTGTAACGAATAACTAGGTCAAACTTTAAGCTTTATTCGGTCAAGCGATCGTGACGTATCTACCCTTTATGATCTCAATTTATCTAAGTAATGCAATCATGTAAAAAAAGCAACGTTTATACATATTTCATGAAGTTATACCGTTTTTAATATATCTCAAAATATATTTGCAAGTCCGTTAGATGTAATATTGTTGCATAAAGAATTTAAAATTATGTTTTAATTCTTTATGTAATAACATTATCAAAATTATAAAAATTTAAAAAATCATTATTTATGTTTAACCTTTTATATTGTAAAAGTTTACAAATTATCAGATATAGAATTCTGAATTCATGATACATGACTATACGAAATGATGCAATTTTTATATGAAAAAGCATTTGTAATGTTGTGTGTACGCGAAATACCATAACGAATAGACAGTTAAACTTGGCATATTACTGGCATATTACTGTGATTATAAGTCTAATCAATGGAAACCATCAATTATAGTATGACATTTAGTATATAAAACGTAAATTATAAAATATTTACTCATCAAGAGAGAATATTGCTTCAAAGTCTTGTTATTGGATATTTTATTCTTTTATGTTAGTCGACCTTTATGAATTAACCTTGAATCTAAGGTTAAATCGTCTGATTGCGATAGGTATATTGCGTTCTTATTCGCATGAGTATGCTTGTATAACATGTAATTGTACTTACATATGTATTCAGACAAGTTTCAAAATGTATTAAAGGGTTTTAACTTTTAATATGCATAATCGTTTTGTCACTTTTACTACTATACATAATAGGTTTTTTGTCGCTTTCACAAATAAAAATTATTAAACGATTCATACAAATATTTTGACATTTTTAAAAGATATTTGCAAAGTTGTATATTTATAAATAATTGTATATAAATGTTATAATTAATTGTATTCGGTAAAATGAGAAAACTGCACTTTTTATATGCAAATACGAAACTATGAAACAAAAATGTTTCAAGAAAAAGTATATTCCAAATCTTGAAGTAAATATTCTAAATCAATAAAGAAAATTGTTTAAGTATCAGTATTCCATAGTTTAATTGGAGTAACTTAAAAAAACGATATTTTTTAAATTGAAAAAATTACAACTAAGAAAATTAACAACTAAAAGAATATGTTTTTACATTTTTATTTTAATACTTTTAAATTTTATATTTTTATATATATTTTTTTAAATATTATTTATTCAACGCAAATCATTTAATTTTCATTTTTTTAAATAAATCAAAAAATGTTTGCAACGAGAATTAATAGAAAATAAAAAAAAAATAAAAACTTTTAGCTGTAGGAAAAATTATACTCTACGCACGATAAGTCTTTCGTATCTTAAGATAAATTTCCGAAATGTTCTTCTTGGAAGAATCTAGAAGCCAAAGTTTTTTTTAGAAAAAGAATATAGATCATTATTTAATTATGTATTTCTAATACTTTAAGAAAAAGAAACTGAAGACACGAATGGTCGCATATATTAATATAAAATTATTTTTCTGATTCCAATATCCCACGATGGGGAGAAGATGATCCCTATTACCTGGGATTTTATTCTCAATATTAAAATTAGGAAAACTTTTATCCCCACTAAAATACATGGAATTTATGCAGGAATTGCTGCCCAAATAGCATACCACGTCCATTGGACGTTTTTCAGATCATTATTAGATTAAAATTTTTCAAAGGGGTGGTACAATGTGAAACTTATACGTGTAGTGTATTAACAAATTACTTCCTCAGTAATAACACAAACTGATATATTTTTTTAATTTTTTTGCTAATAACGTTTTAATAAACAACGATCGATGGCTAAAATCTTTAAATATTATTCAAGATTATGACCTCGATAACATACATCAAGATCATTAGAGGCTGATCCTCTCATCAACATCAAATATTTTATAGCAAAGTAATTATTTTTTGCATTAATTACTTTTACTTTATACATTAAAAATAAATTAATAAATATTTCGTTACAGTTAATAGATATTAAAGGGATTAAAAACAATTTTCTTTTATTTCCAGATGTCCGAATCCGTAAAAGTGGCGGTAAGATGTCGGCCTATGTCCAACAAAGAATTGCAGCAAGGATGTCAAGTATGTAAACAAAAAATTATTTTTTTAAAAAAGATAAAAAAAGGTACACACACTCTCCGAAAAATTTGATATTTAAAAGCGCTAATTTGTAATCAATAAAGATATGTAGTTATTACTTGCCTATATTAATGGATGTACTGAAGTGTGACAGTAATTTTATCGGATAGCCGGATATCGAATAAACGTAGGTATACTTTTGCGGCCAGATACCGGATAATCCAATCGGATATTACTTTTACCTGATAAACCGGATATTATCCAGCAGAAAATGTGGCATTGATAATTATTTCGAATAGTCAAATTAAGAAAATTAACTTACGTTAAATTTAATTTGTAGAAAATAGATCAAAAATTGCATTTTGTTCGTTATAACATCATGTGGCAATTGCGTGTAATACAAACGGTACTACATTTATAGACTGTTTATCGATGGTGAATGGAATATGTGCCAAATCGATAGTCCGGTCAAGTTACTCTAACATCTTTCCTGTAAACGACGACATAGCCTCTTTCCTAGTATGTACATATATACATGCACACATACATACCGTCACACTTTCCTGCTTTTAGTAACGTTGCGACTCACGCGATCAGCAGCACTTTGCCATGCACGTTTCGAATTTAGAAAATCGTGTAATTCGCGTGAAGAATTTTAATGTACTATGATAATTTCATAAATGTACAGTATTTTAAAAACTACAGTTTTCATAATTTCTTAATGTCTTGACTACAGAATTTTTTAAAATTATTTTCCAACTATTATATGTATATATTTCAAATTTAAAGGATGTCATATAACAATACTAAATTAACTTACTGAATTAACATTTTTAACAATATATTTTGTGTGCTTCAGAATTATGAGAAGCCATGTAATTTAAATTTCATCTTTTTATGATAATTCCTAATAGCATAAATTTCATCTTTGACCATATTATTTATTGAAAACTAAGCACTCAAAAAATAAAAAAAATGAAAATAAATTTTTATTGTAATTTCCTATGAATTACTAATTAGACTACATAAGTATAAATATTTTCTAGATTTTGCAAAAAAAAATCACGATTTTATATGAATTACTTTCGTTACTTTTATAATATATAATGCTTTATAAGGGAATGCTGACATAGTGACTAAACTCCGACGGCATCGTTATTTTATCGATTAAATGCGACATATGCACATATGATTAACTATACAAGCAATACGATTTATGAGTCATCGACACATTATTATATACAGATACATATTATATTACATCACTATGACATGCGCACAATTTGTAAAAAGAAGTAATTTTTTAAATTAGGCTTCTAAACTTAATTCTAATAATAATTCATTATTACTCATTTATTCACTTGACTCTGCTTTGCGCATATGCATGTATAACACTTCCACAAAATAAATGTTTTGGTAAATTAGCAACTTGAATCGTTGTATTGGAATAAAAATCGATAAGAAAATCTATAATTTCTTTATTTTTTCCTATTTTTGTTATAAAATAATCAAACCAAATATATTAGCATATGTATTTTCATTGTGGAAAAGAAATTTAATTAATTTGTAAAATCAATATATCTCAATATATAACAAAATAGTAATTTTTATAAAACCTAACTTCAAGATTTTTTTAGCTCAAAATAAAATAATTTTTTATTTATTTATCTCACTATTTGATTTGTAGTAAATATTTTCTAAATAAAAAGGAGTTCAGATTTTTATGAAACTATTTTGTCTAAAGAAACAGAAAATGGAAAAGAACTGTGTGCTCGTGCATATAGTGTTCTTGTTGAATAATTTATGCAATGACATACGTCATTATAATCCATAATACGTAATTCACTTACAGTATTATACTTACAACTTCTATACTTTTACTACACACACACACACACACACACACACACACACACAGTCATTTGGTGAAATATACAATTTTATTTAATATTTTTTACAATGCTTTCTCATGGTTGCATATGTCATTATCGGATTATACCTAGAGATTTCACATAAATTTTATAATTAATAATTTCGAGGACTCTGTTCCACGGTTACATTAAGTGGTTACCTTA
>NW_011627808.1:181868-195937 GCF_000204515.1 Acromyrmex echinatior
TATAATATATACACTACTATAATGCAAATGGATTAATCCACTTGACGAGAGCTTTTAATTAATGCAAGTTTTGGATCATAATCAGTGTACGAGATTTGAAGAACACTGTCTATGGAGACTTGACATCAGTCTTTAATAAAATTAATGTCTTTATTAAAACTCTTCCATTAAATTATAATTTTATTAAATTATATTATCTTTTATTAAAATTTTATTAAAAATTTCTATTAAAACTACATTATTAAAAATTCTTCAACAAAATTTTCTCTTCTTTATTTTATATAGTGATTATTAACAAACATCGATTACATCGATTCTTATGCGCTTCATACTGGTATGTTTATTACAGAATATAGTGACAATCGATCCATTGACGAAATCCTGCACATTGGAAAATGCTACCAGTGGAAGTGGAAAAGTCTATCAATTTGACGCCGCGTTCAGTCCATCTGCTACAACAGAGTCGGTCTATGAAAATGTAGGTTCTGTCATTGTCGAGGCTGTCTTAGAAGGTTACAATGGCACTGTGTTTGCTTATGGTCAAACTGGCTGCGGAAAGTCGTTCACAATGCGAGGATTCATCGAACGTGCATTGGAACATCTATTTGAAGCGACTTCCACTGCCAGTTCAGAAACAAGGTATATATTCTCCTAAACTTTTAAATTAGTTTAAGATACACAATACAAAATATTCCATTTTAATGAAGACAAATACTCATATAAATACGGAAAGAATTAGCAATGAAAACAGCTCATATAAAAGTTTAACGAAATTTATTGATTTAACATTTTACAACAAAGAAGCCACATAACTTTCAATTGCGAAACAGTTTTAAATTGTATGAGCTTCTTTCCGTTGCATTACGATATGTGGATATGAACTATTGTCTTAGTTTGACAATTTATATTTAAAAAATCTCATTATCAATTCACGTTTTTACATATTAATAACAAGATGACTTTAGTCTTGCATATTTATTAACCGTTCACCTAAGATAGTTTGTCGTTCGAACCTTCGTTCGCCCTTCAATTACACCTTTAATAAGACGTGCAAATTCCATTTATTGTTAGTAAGAGCGTTTTTACGCATCGTTTTAATTTGTAACATTTTTAATTTTATTTTTGACTGCTGTATTTTACACTACTTTATCGATTTAAACATTATTGATATATGGAATTGTTAAATATTGAAAGTAAACCAATAAAAGTCAAAACTTTTGTTATTATGTAGAGATTCAAGATATATCTGTTTAATAATTTAACACTAACATGTAGCTTTGATTCATAGTCCTTCATTTTATTATTCGTGTTGCTACTCTAATTAAGCCTTGTATTATTATTTCAAAATTGTTTAATTCTAAAAGGAAAATATAAAAGTATTTTATACATTAGAGATTACATTTTATACATTAGAGATACAGAGAGTCTCACTTTAACTCTAATCAAATATCTCAGAACCTATATATAAGTAAGTTTTTGAAGAAAGCTTTTCATATAAAAGTTATGGCAATAACATAGACTATTATACGTTTACACGACTCGATTTATGCCGACGTTATAATCGATATTATGAAACTAGCCAATCATTCCGTTCTTTAGAGGAATAGCTATGATTTTAGACATTATACAATTTTTGGTTTAAAAGTTTTCTTCTAAAACGGTTTTGAGAAAGATAAAGATATTCGGTTGGGAAAGATAAAGCCTGAGACACTCCGCATATTTTTCCTCAAAGATACTTATTACACTTTGTATATATACGTTCAGATATTTAGCGTTATTGAGCTACCTCGAGATCTATAACGAGCGATTACGAGATTTGTTACAAGACGACACTGGCGAAACTTTGACACTAAAAGAGGATCCCACGAAAGGTACTTACGTCGCGGGTGGATTGCGCGAGGTCACTGTCAAAGACGCGACCGAATGCGCCGTATTAGTTCGACAGGGTGATCACAGAAGAGTCGCAGCTGCAACGAAAATGAACGCTGCTAGTTCGAGAAGTCATGCTGTTTTAACTTTATCACTTGAAGCGATTGCCATCAATAACGATGATGACAATGGCAATGCTGTCAGGAGAGGTCGATTGCATTTAGTCGATCTAGCTGGATCTGAAAGGCAAACTAGAACTGGAGCTACGGGGGATCGTCTGAAAGAAGCTGCCAGTATTAATTTGAGCTTATCAGCATTGGGGAATGTCATTAGTGCGTTAGCTGCTGGAAATGGAAGACACGTTCCTTACAGGTACAAATAAAATTTTTTTATATGTATATATAATTTCTTCTAAAAGCAGATAAAAGATTATATATTATAAATTAAAGATATGAGTAAAAGCAGAACATTTTTTTCTCAGGGATAGTAAGTTAACAAGACTGCTACGAGATAGCCTGGGTGGAAATGCCAGGACTTTGATGATTGCTTGCGTAAGTCCAAGCGATATCGATGCTGAAGAGACCCTCAGCACTCTACGTTATGCCGCTCGAGCTCGTTGTATTAAGAATAAGCCCATTGTCAATGAAGATCCCAAAGACGATCTTCTTAAAGTTGCTTGACTCCAATGACATAGTAAACGTTGGACTGGGCTTCCAAAAGGATATAGACGAAGAGACAGAAAACTCGAGAGAGAAACAGTATGCCGATGAGGTGATATAATAATTATTCTTTTAACTTTTTATATATTTTAATTTTACGTATACAGAGTGTCCTATTTCAACTTTTACATCAAAATATCTCGAAAAGTACAAAAAATACCGAAAAATGTTTTAAACAAAAGTTGTATGAAAGAGTAACAAAAAGGTATAAGCAATTTAAAAAATGGCGATAATCTTAAAAAATCAATTCTTTCAAAAATTAAATTTAATAGTATTTATTTTCTTCTAAATTACATAATTTTTGTTTGAAACATTTTTTCGAATTTAGAAATTTGCCCTATATATGTATATAAGTTGTTATTAATTATTCTTTCTCTTATTTTGTACAATTATTATTATTATTATTGTTAAAATTTTTTTATCAATTAAAAAATTATATTTTGTATATTTTTAACTTATCCATTCTTTAAATATTCTGTATACAATCTTCTACTTCTTATTTAATGTGTAGAAATTAATAATATAAAAAACAATTACAGTGTGTTTAAAATATGTTTGATATTTTTTATTGATATATTTGATAAAAATTATATAAGATATAATTTTTAAAAATGTACATATATCTAAAGGTGGAAAGGCTAAGAAAAGAGTGCGAGAGTTCAAATTTGTCAGCCCAGAAACTAAAAGAGGAGCTAGAAGCTCTGAAAATTCGTTACGAGTTTGGATTAAATATGCCGAATAATAGTGATAAAAATAATGATAAAAATAATGATAAAAATAGTGGAAAATTCAGTCAAGAATATCAGGAGATGAATGAGTTGGACAAAGAACGAATAGAAAGGAGAAGAAAAAAAAGAGAGGCAGCTTTACAAGACGTTTTAAAAAGGTTGGAGAAATTGACAATCGGTGGAGAAGAGATCGGTAATATGGAACTGGAAAAAAGAAGGGAGAAAAGAAGAAAGAAGCTGAAAGCTCTTGCAGGAGCTTTAGAAGCCAATGATGCCAATGATAGTGTCTTCCAAGTATACGGTCAACTAAGGTTAGTTCATGTAATAATTGTTTATTTAATATTGACATAAATCCGAAAATTAAAATCACATGAGTTAATTCAAAAAAATTTTATTCACTTTGCTCTATTTTATTTAAAAGCAATTTTTAAACAAGTTCATTATTTTTTTGTGTGTTTTATTTTTTTACTTTGATATAACTATTTTACAATCCAACGATGTGTGTTATAATTATAATCCAAGATGGCTATAGTCAGGGCCGAATTAGCATTGAAAGCTAACCTAGGATATGCTATATTTTTAATAAAAATTTTTACAAAATAATCATTTTTTATCAGACGCAAATGATTGAGAAAATTGTCGATCGACGATCACTAGATTCGAATCAGAATTTCGCGATCTTTGTGTCGATCTATTTCGTTCTACCAGAAAGAAATCTGAGAGAGGCCGACTTTTTCCGTGCAATCATCGATATATACATAGAATGAAATGAATAGATTTGCGGCAAAGTTTACTACTAGTAAAATTTTTACAGAAAATCTCTTTTTTTTCTTTTTTTGTTTGTCGCAAACACAAGCTTGAAACCTCCCAGTTTGAGGATTGAATATGAGTGGCAAATGATTTAAATTCCTAAGGACAGAAATTTTAATCCGGCACTGGCTGCAGTGAGTAGGGAGGATTTCTAATAAATTATTATTTATCCTTATATTATTTGTTTACACGTTTGGCCTTCCTTTGCTTTTTTATTATTTAGTAAAAATCATAGCAAAAAATGAACTAAATTTAATCACTAATTTACGAATATTGATTTTAATAATATATGTGTATAATTTACTAATATTGAAAATAACAGATCGACAGAAGATGCATTAAAAAAGATGGCAAAGCGAGTAAAACAATTAGAAGCTGAGGCAGTAGACCTCCAGGCATCCTGGGACGCCGAACGTCGCGAACTTCTTCGGAGAGAATTATTAACGTCTCAATTGTGCGACCTCATGATGCCCTATCTTCGTCCTGGCTGTCCATTTCGAGATATTGCGGTAATGAGAGCGGCGGCAACCTGGTGCGATGAGTTAGGAAGATGGCGCTTGCCGGATGTGTCTCCCCATATACCTCTACCTCCGGCCGCTCCCACTCCGCGAACGGATATTCTTTATTGCACCAGTATTTCCTCCAAAGCGGATCATAATAACAATAATAGTAATAGTAGCAGTGACGAAAATGAGAGTGGTCAAGATAATAATAACGAAGAATGTGGTAGACAAGACATAAAGAAAAAAAAGGGTTGGAATGCCGTGAATACTTATTTTCGAAGAAGCAGAGTGGATACTCTTTTGGCACACGCAAGAGAAGCAAAATCTTTTGGTAAGATTATATCATATATGCGCGCATGTGTATATGTACGTATATTATATGTGTATTACTACTTTTTTGCAAAAAGAATCTTATCCTCTGTCGTTTACACTTAACAAATATATACACTTATATTTCGGAAAATTGTTAAAGTTATATAGAAAGAAAAGAAGATTCGGGCCCAATCGCAAGTGGCAGCGGCTATCTACAACTGAACGCACTAAATTTGCAGAGTAGCGCACCGATGTTTAATGAAAATAATTACAGCCCAAACCAGCGCAGATCGGTGATACGCGGTGGCTGGGTCTACGATGAGCAACCTAACCATTCTACGTATAACTCTTTCGTCAACACTAGAAAGAAACCTCCTCCAAGAATACTAGAAGCTTTACCTTCGTATCCACATGATGGTACACCATTCAAATCATCCGTTCGCCTCAAAGAGATGGAATTATAAGAGTAAGTCTTCTGTACTTTTATTCGAGATTTTAAACTTTCAGTAGAGAAATGAGTTGATACGCTTATCTTTCTTTTCTCATTTTTTTTTTGTTGAATTCAAAATTCAAGAAAATTAAATTTAAAATAGAAAATTAAATTTAAAATAGAAAACATTTCTGACATTAATTAAAAATATGAGACATTTTCGAATATTTACTTGGATGAAAATAAAAATAAGTAGCAGAGAATGTACTATATGTATTTAATATAACCTAAGTACTTTCCTACTTTTTATTAAAAAATATTATAGAAAAGAAAAATAAAGTAATCCATTATTACTTTTATGAATTTATTAACATCCTGACATGTAAATATTAATACAAAGAACTTTCCAAAATTGATTTATCTGTTCATCTATCTCTACGATGTTTCATAAGTGAATTAGAATTTATGGAATAACAAAAATATCAAAAAAATACTAAACAAAAAATTACAATTGATGTTGTATAGATTGTCCATATATTATCTAGTTCTACAAAGAATTTTCTTTTTTGTTATAAAACAAAACGTGACAAAAATATAAACGAAATAACAAAGAATTTCATTTCTTTGTTTTAGAACAGTGGAAGATCCCGAATCGTGTCGACAGCTAACATAATGATTTTGAAAAAACGACTACCTTTTTTTTTAAATAATATAAAATGGATCGGCCAAATTTGATAAAAAGAGATATAATTCGTAGTTCTTAATAGAATAAATAGATCTTATAGATTTCATGCCAATGATATGGTTTCTTTGAAAAAATTCTTGAAAATAATCTTCAAAATAACCTTCGACAAACGATTCTCTCCTTAATATATTACAAATAAACTTATAAAATAAAATTGAAAATAATATTAAATAAAATTGATTATAAATTTATTTTTAATCATATATGTCGTAGTATCTCGCTAATGAATTGATATTTTGTGATACATTTCAATATTAATTATATATAATGTACAAATCAATTCTATATAGAAGCAAGAACAATTTCTTAGTAAAAATATCATTGTATATTTTGTATATATAATATGATCTTGGAGCTGCTGAGAGAGAGCCCTCATGAAGCAGCATATATGTCGTAGTATCTCGCTATTAAATTAATATTTTGTGATACATTTCAATATTAATTATGCATATATAATGTACAAATAAATTCTGTAAAGCAAGAACAATTTCTTAATAAAAATATCATTGTATATTTTGTATGATATGATCTTGAAGCTGCTGAGAGAAGGCCCTCATGAAGCAACACCTTTACTACTTATCGTATCATGTCTAAGCGCGCAAAATATCAGCTCTGCAATGATTAGCGAAATTGTTAATAATTTAATTAGTCGCTATTAATTTAAAAAATATTATAACCTCAACATTTTTCGTATTAAGATTTTCAACTCAAAATGATCTCAGAAACACGCTTTTAAAAAGTAATTTGATATTGCAAAACATCCTGTATATATAAAATTATATGCCATCATGGGAATTTATTCCGTACTTGTTATGATTTACATTTATGGTCCTAAAAAATTCTTTGTTCAATATTGTATATATGTTCATATGTAAAATCATATATAATCACATATGATTTTATACATGATTAGATACAATCATATAGTATACATAATGTATAATAATATATATTTTATATATAATTGTAAAAATTTTTCCCGGAAATTTTTCTACTAAAAATGTTTTTAATATTTCTAAAATGTGTGTCCGCTGGAAACACCAACTGTCACCTTTCATAAAATATAAACTAGCACCTGGATATTGTATATTAATAAAGGCTGTTTTGCAACTGTTGGAAGTTATTTTCGTTGAAATAGGATTATTTTAGATTCATTTACAAAAGAAAAGTATTTTAACTATACGTAACTATACCTATCTTTTCGACAACACAAATACATTACAGCTATTCATTAACATTTAGTGTTTCTAGATTATCGAAGTTAATGGCTTCCGTACTATTGCAGAGAGCAGCCTTGGATGTGATACAGTTTTAGAATGAATGACCATTTCCGAAGCATCATGAAATTAATTCTCGAATTCAGGAGGAAATGTTTTTCTTATTATAATTTTATTGTATATGTTCTTAAATATAATCAATAATATTTATTTTAGCAATAAAACTGGATTAATTAATTTTTTACTGAGATATTATAATATTTCCTTAAATATTTTTATAATATTTATACATAATATTATTCGTGCCTTTAAATATTTTTAAACAGTTTTTTAATCCAAGTTGCATGGTACCTTATCATAAAAATAAAGTATCCCGGCTTGCAAAAATTTTTTTTATTCAAATCAGTGCGAATTTGAAGATTGAAATCTACCCTTTAAAATGACTTGTTAAATTTGTTAATGTAATACTTCACTTTTGTGGTGTGAGGCCAGCACTCGTATTAAACAATTTTTTAAAAATAATTAAGGGGATATATTCTAAAGACTATTATAGTCATAGTGTAAGTAGAATTACACACAGACGATTTACGTGTCATTGACATTATACATCACTATATATTACATAATATACATCAATATCTCGCTCACGCATGCTACACATACATATAAATTTTCGTATAACAATAACGTTTTAATTAAAAGGATGTCTAAGTCCAATTCTAAAAACTTTTTTACGTTGTTCCTTTGTACAAACTATACTAGTCTGTAAACTATTTCGTAAATACAGATTGCAAAGCTATTATACGAAGAAAATGTTGTCACGATGTGATTGCTCTAAAGCGTCATATTGAATTAAAGAAATGCTAAAAAAAATTTCAATTTTTAAAAATTTTTTTACGTTCTCGGCATAAACTCCACCTCACAGACACGTATTAATGCGTACATTTTAATGCTGGGAAAGGATTTTCGAATTTGTAAAAAAGGAAAAAAATAATTGTTATACAAAGTTATATAGCTTAGAGAATCGGTAATAATACAGACAACTTTAGGATTTCCAAAGGCTGGAATTCTTATCAAGACTCATACAAACGATAGAACTATGTGAGAACTATACATCAATACAATTTTATTGACATCAGTTTTATAATTTTCGAAAATGACATCAACCTAAGATTTCGGAATAATAAACCTAATACGCTAACGCTGAGCTATATAATCGCTTGTTTGTTAACTCGACATTATTTAAATTTTACAATAAAATTTTTTTACTTTATAGGATATGAGATCAAAAGAAAGATTTATATATTAATACATTTGAAACCAATGTTAAATAATTTATTACAACTACAATATTTAATATTGGTTTCTTTCAAACCATCATCAGTAAAGAAAAAACCAGATTAGTAGAATAACCAGATTAGTAGAAAAAAAAACAATAACCACATTAGTGTTAGTCCATGGATGCAACATCAAATTTTCATATTTAAAAGTGCAAAACTGTCAGTTAGTTTAAAAACTAAATCTAAAAATAATTTTTATATATACCCCCAGTATACCCTTTTTTTTAATTTCAATTTAGATATGATCGAATACCTCATAAATCATTTTTGAAAAAAATGTTTACAAAAATTGTAGGTTTCAAGTGCATCAAATGGTAATAGCATTTATTTGATTTTGAATGTAAGAAAATGTATAGAAATGTTTTCAAGGTCAACATTAAAATTTTTAATAGAAACTTCTACTTTTATTCAATATTCTTGTTGACATCGAAGTTTTTACGAAACGTCGCAAATTGTGGCAGAGTTTTATTATAATATAATAAAACATATATTATAATAAAACTCCTAAATATAATATTTTTTGAGATATAAATTGATAAATTTCAGGTACCACCGGTATGCATTAGCATTGTCTAAGTTCGACCGATAGTTAAAACCTTAATGTCGTTTAGAATTATGACCTCGATACATTTGTTAAAGTCAAGGTTATTGGCGATTGTTCCTCTTATTTTTTCATTTTTAATCGTTAAAAAAATTATACGTTACTATCAAATCGTTGTTATAAAAAAGTGATAACGGTAACAGTAACGGTATTACAAGTAACATTACTTATTTATCTTTCCTAATTAAATAAGTATTTTATGAGCATAAATTATTCTCGGTTAACTCGGGGTTAAAAATTAATTTTGGTTTTTTTTCAATGTGGTCACTATTTAAAAAATCAAGAAAAAAAACACTGAAAAAAAAGATTGCTGCAACAATTTAGATAGTAAAATATAGCATAGCATATTTTTATATACAATTTTTTTTGTAACAACAAATTTTTAATTGTGTTAGCCTATCCGCAATGTCAGTATATGATTTCGATAGGTTAAAGCAACTAAAAATTGGTTGCTGCAGCCATAAAAAAATGCTATGCCATATTTTATTATCTAAATTGTTACAGCAACCAATTTTCTTTCAGTGAAACAATTAAAAAAACTTTCTCTTTATCTTTTTCAAGTGCGCCAAGGATTATTCGCATCTTCGATATTGAGCTATGCAGTTAACTATGTACTTGCAAAAGTGATTGTGGTAACCATTGACATATTAATTTATCGCTCGCTCACAATCAGGCAAAAATTTAATTACGTGTGTTTCTTTGTTTTGAAAGCGATCGCGGGGTGACAAGGCAGCAGTAGAGAGGGTGAGGACGAGAGGTGGCAGCAGCGGCAGGGGTAAGAAGACCTGCAATTCCCGATGAGCTTACATCTAGGAAACCTCACAAACGCCAAACGTCGATACGCCGACTCTCGAGCTGGCGGCAGCCATCTTGGAGGGTTGCTGTGCATTCGTCTTCTCTCACAAACTCTTGGAGCAATTTCGGCATCGTCGATACAACATCGAGTAAAATCATTGTAATTGATAAACAAAATCTTTTAATAAAATACTTATTTCACATTATCCTAAGTCACAATATCATATTTTTAAAAAATAAAAATTACATGATACAAAAAATTATATTTCTAAAGCTTTCGAAAGTTTTACATAATCTCAATTACATCAAATTGAATTAATTTATATATAAAGTTTTCCACGTAGCATAAAGTGTAATGTTAAATTTTTTAAATGTAAATTCAACTGATAAAAAGATAAGATATATTGATGTATAATATTTATTGCTAATTTGATTTAATAAATTATTTAACTTGATTTAATAAATCTTGTTGTGTCCAGTAATGAATTGTTTTTAATTAAAAAAATTCTAAAGTATTTCAATTGTCATAAAAACCATAAATTTTCAAATTATTAAACATAATAACAAACTTACTCTTCTACTGTGTTATCAGAAATACTATGTATTTTTATGTATATAAACATCATGGTTTCCATTTTTTAACAAATAATAAATATACACATCTAAATTTAAAAAAAATATATAATTCTCTGATTTAATGCTTCAAAAATGTTATTTAAGACGATTAGTTTATTAATAAAGAAACTCTTAAATATCCAGTTTCGAAAGTTCGTAAATCTCAGAAGCAATTCGCTGAAACAGTATCTTTACACTCTGCATAACTCGGTCGTTTAATCACAACTGAGTGATTAAACTACATCGGGGGATGACAGCAACAGCGATAATCGCCCATGATTAAAGTTCTGACAAGATAGCTGCTATCTTGTCGGAAAAGCGATTGCGGATTATCCCCATACGATCACGATAAAACGTTTTGATCACGGTTACTTAATTAAGTCTGCGGCTTAAATACGCAATGGGGACAATTCATTCTTTTATAGCAAGATATTCGTGTCTTCGATATACGAAGCATACGTTGCATAATGCGCATTATTTATAGAGCAAAATATATAATAACTAACATTTCAAGTTCAATTCAAAATGATTTGAATATAGAAGTACTTATTCGAACTTTCTTTTTTGCATAAAATATTTCTTTCTTCTTAATACCTATTTTAAATTATAATATTTAACTGTAAAACTCTTATTTTATGTAGTACAATGCAATATAATTATATGAATTTATATGAATTTACATTTTTAGAAAGTTATATACAGAAAAAACAAGAAAAATAAAGATTAATTTTCCTATATTTTTTCTTTATACATATATAGTTTTATTCTTTTTTCAATAATGTAGCTGTAGCATTATTCATTCTTTCGCGACGATAACATTAATCACTACTACGATATCTCTATACGGAAGATTTCATCGCGGATTTACTATATATCGGAGTGCAAATTCGCGCACTTTACACAAAGTATGAACAAATACATATTTAAAATTTTTTTAATTTAATAATAACGTTTAATATGATATATTACATAATAGAGATATACTCGTAGACTAACATTGCAAAGCTGGACACCCATATAAAAAAATATTCCCATATAAATACATTGTAATAAATGACTTTAATCACTTTTAGTAGTAGCAGTGAATATTGCGCATCAGATGACTATAGTCTTATTGTTAGTATGTAGCAAGTGTCCGGCATTGGGTGACTATCCTTAATAATGAAAGAATTAATGATATTGTGATATGATTTTTTAATACAATTATCAGGGCTTTATAGAAGAAACAGAAACAAATATTTAAATTATTACAATATTACTGAATATTATTTTAATATTTAATATTAATTACATAATTTTAAATATTATTCTTACATTTTATATATATACATATGTATATATATATATATATATGTGTGTGTGTATATTACTGTCACCCATGTCACATGTATAGTTCAATACTCATCATATCTAGATTTGTAGACAAAGAGAGTTTTCTAACAAGAGGCACAGATGACACAATATAAAACACAATGAATCATTACATCCTTGTTCACCAATGTCAAACAAAGATGAAATGATCACTGTATTACACTGTGTCGCTTAGAAAGCTCCCATAGTCGTGTATATGCGAGCGTGCACGAGTCGCGCGTAGCCGGCTGGCACGCGCCACATGTAATTCAATCGGTTACTCGAACGAACCGTCCATGGATCAGAGAAGTGGACGGTAGACATAGCCTAATCCTGGGGAAACGAATAACGCATCTTGTGATACTTCCTCACCTTATTTTCTTAGCTGACTCTTCGTGAACAGATGCATCGTTGGATTATAGCTTCTTCATTTCAACCCTTTTTTCTCGACATAAGACATTCGAGACACGTTATTTTTGATGTATAACATTTCATAGCAATCTTATATTATAAATTTATTAAAATTGTGATGTAAAAAAAATCAATATTGTAATAAGCGCAAAAGAAATTATAAAAATATCGTCATTTTTCGAATAAGAAAGAAGTTTTTGCTAATTTTGTAATGCAAAAAGTATTATGAAAGAAAAAAGTTAACTTGGAATAAAAAATATAAATATTTTTAAATGTAGTTAATAGGGAATTTTGAAAAACAAAAATGTATTCAGTTAAATGTATTCAGTTAAAATTTCTAGTAAATAATCGTTTCCTTCTTAAAATCTGAAAAAATTAATTTTTGTTAAAATTATTGTAATAATTTTTTTTTTAATTTGTATTAGATGATACAAATTTATTTTTAATTTACTTTATTATTTTCCTCTTTTTTAGTATTTGAATTTGAACAATTTCTGAATAGTAAAAGTTATAGATCATATTTATATATGCGGTAACAAGTAGAAAATTTTAATCCTTCTGCATTCAAACTTCTTGCACACAGACTATACGCACGTGGTCTTCATGTAAAGAACAAGCGAATAGGGATTGAAAGAATGATTAAGTTCACGTGCGTGTTTACATGATTTGTAATGATGCTTAATCTTCTCTTTGATTTTGGTCTCAAGCAAACACAGGTGCGTCAAAAAGTACCCCGTCGTATCGTACTATCCCCATCAAATCGTCCCTGCCGTTGCTTCTATTCGGTGCTATACAAGTACGGATTCACGATTCAAATAGGGAGTGAGAAAAGGGAAAAAAGATGACTGAATAGTTGAAAAAAGTTTGAGAAAAAACTTGCAAACTCTGGTTTCAATAAAGTGTTTCAGTAATTTATTTTATTTAAAAGAATTAGTATCATAAAAATAGTTTTTAATGGTTTTTGCATTAATATTGCTTTAATCAATTCTTTTAATTTTTTAAAATCAATTTTACTTAACTTATATTAAAGTTTATTATTAGGTGTTGGAATTAATTCGTAGCGTTTTACAAGTGATGGGAAGTACTTTCATTAATGTATTTTTTAATGCTCATGTGAAATAAATAACATTCTTTCATTAAAAACGCTACGAATTAATTCCAACATCTAATAATATTTTTTCTAATTCTTTGTAATCTGATTTTTAATCTGAATTCAATCTTATTTAATTTTAATTATTTAATTATATCTTAAATAAAAAAATATCTTTAAGGATATCTTTCATTATATTTTCAATTATATCTTAATTTTAATTATATCTTAAATTCAACGTCATTTATATAATTTGAATGTTTCTTCTGTAATTTAATCTTTAAATTATAATTCAATTCTACTTAATTAACTTAATTTTTTATAACAAAACATCCCGGTAAAAAATTTTTCATATAGTATAAAATCATAAGTCACTACATAAAATTATGTAAAAATATATACATACATAATTATGTATAATTTATTATAATTATATAATTTATATAATACTGTTTAATCCAAATATAATCATATAAATATATATGAATAAGATATTCGTTCATATAATTTGTTTCATATAATGTATAAAGGCGT
>NW_011627808.1:196155-213837 GCF_000204515.1 Acromyrmex echinatior
CAATTTTCATATCTCTCTCTCTCTCTCTCTCTCTCTCTCTCTCTCAGTACATATATATAATTATATATATAATTATATGCAATTATAGGTAAACATATTTCATAAATAGTTTTATATAATTATATATAACCATTTATATATAATTATACATAAAAAATTTTTACGATAATAAAAGAAATAATTAAATATATAGTCGTAAATTTGTGTCATCTTTTTATTTTATTAATTTTCTTAATTTTCTATAATTTTTAAAGAATTTTTTTTAAATTATCCCTTTTTTATTAATTTTAGTGCTTAATTAACTCTCATAATTATTTATTATGTTTATAGACTTAGATTTTGAAAAGAAAAAAGGAATGATTTTCTACGAAACTGAACATAAATACCGTAGATCTAATCGATTGGAAGTGTAAGCCAATACCAGGTTGTACACACGACGTGTCATAACTTGGATCCTATGATCCGCTTTTTTCTTTTTATTTTCTCTACTTATAAGGTGTTATTTATGCATATATAGTAGCAGAATTAGTGTAATTTTGACATTTATTATAGTGTAAAACAAACAAAATTTAGAACATTTATATTTAAATTATTTTTTGTAAATTATTTTTCTATCTTCTTTATATGTCCATACATATTTCTATATATAATATTTTTTATGAGAAATACAAAGTTTGAAACTTTTATATGACTTAATTTATATTAAGAAGATTTTTATAAACTATATTTTTTTTATTATTTATGTATGTGCATAAATTTAAACTAGCCAAAAATATACATTTAAAGCTCTTTTAATCATTAATTACTTTCTAATAATCACTAACTCTTTTAATCACGAATTACTAAAAATCCATTATTTTCTGAAGAAATCAAAAGAAAAAAAAATTAATTTTGTGTTATTCAAAAAGTTTTTCATCAAACGTATGGGATATTTTATGTGTATCGATAAATTTCGACTGAAAAACATGATCCTTGTCTCACCGGCACCCTCACGCTGATACGATGACACAACGTGACGATGATAGTGTGCCATGTTCGTGCGGTTGACTTCCTCTTCCTGTGTCCGCATGTCCAAACTACATAGTCAGATGTTCCGTCTACATTCGCCATTCGGTTGTCAGGATTATGTGTGGACAAGGAACGCGCTATTGTGTTCTATGTGTTTGTCGTTCAATAAACTTAAAACAAGGATAGAATGATGCAACAACATTGATAGCGCGCTATCCAAATGCTGTCAAGATAGTCGAATATTTGTAAGCTCATCAAGAAGAGTCAATGCACACAGGATGAAAATACAAATTAATAATAAATTTGAAATTGTTTACAATATATTTCAATTTACTTAAATTAATTTTTTCTATATTTTACGAGAATTATTAGGTGTTGGAATTAATTCGTAGCGTTTTACAATGAAAGAATGTTATTTATTTCACATGAGCATTAAAAAATACATTAATGATAATTAATAATGTAATAACAATAGAGTAATATATTAGAAAGGAGATGTTTATCTTAATTACGCTATGTATCTAAATCGAAGATTTATATTATCTTTAAATAATCCATGTTTTCAAAGCATGATGTAACATCAAATTGTTGTTAAAATAACAAATTCTTTATATAGGAAAATAACATAGGATCTCCGCATACTATCGAGTTCACTGTTGACTGGTCAATATCCACGAAAAGGAAGGCATTACAAGCCGGTGATCTCGAAAAGGGTATCGAAGAACAGGACCACCGTGATCGGTGCGTGGTTATAGTACCTGAAGAAAATATAATATCTTCCTTCCATTCAGTCAAACAAGATATATCACTGTATGTATATGATTGTAGTGCGAAAAAGACCAATCATCGATGGTATAAACGTATAGTATCGTCGTATTGTCGATATCAATATCATGTAGTATATCGTATAGTATCTCGTACTGTCGATATCGTATGATGCATATTGTTCGACAGCGGTAATGGTTTGATTAAATATGTATAATTAAAAATATTATTTGCTAGTTTGTGCTGAATATAAGTATAAACTTAATTTCAAAAAAGACTTCTTCTAAGACAATATAATATGTCAATGCGGATTCATTCTTATAAAAAAGGATCAAATAAAAATAGAAGAACGAAGGAAATCTTGTCATATCTGATATTTCATTATCCTTATTCTCTCATATGACATATTTTCTTTCTCTTTCCATTTTAATAATATTTCTGAAATAACATCTTTCATAAATATTTGCAACTTTTTTCAAATAAAAAATGATTTTTTTTAAGTAAAAGTTATGTAACGTTATCCTATCACTTTATAACTTTCACGCAACTTGGGATATGAGATCTAACGACGATATGTAGTACACAGTTTCAGTTAGTAGAAGAAGAAACGAGAAAGAAGAGAAAGGGAGAAAAAGACAGAGACAAAAGGAGGGAAAAAAGGGACAGAAAGCAGTGGAGTGGGGTTGGATGGTACGTACGTAGTCAGTGAGCCGCTTTAAGGGGTGAGAGAGTGGGTGGATAGGTGGTAGATCGCTAGTTAGCCAAGAGACATTGACATGCCAAACCGCCAGCATGACGGTGTCTCCAAAAATCGTGTGCCAAAAAGTTGCGTTAAAGTTTAATTGCTTAAAATTTAACCGCAAGTGCTTCTAAAACAATTTAAAGTGGAAGGTTTTCTATGAAATTGAAATATTATTAATTGTTATCAATTTAATCAAATAAATTTTCCTTTTTAAAAATAAATCAAATAAATTTTCCTATTAAAAATAATTTAATAATTCGATTCATCGGAAAACAATCAAACAATTATATTTAAAAATAATAGAAATAGTGAAGTGTGATAATATGTCACAAGATCATGTCCAGGATCTGATTAAAGCTGTGAAAAATGCGAGAGAAATTTAATTTTATGGAAGCGATTATTAATTAATATACAATAGTAAAAAAAATTTAATTAATAATCTATTGCATAATATAAAACATAATTAATTTGGTCTAATTAAAATTAAAATATGATCTAAAATATAAATATTTCAGTTTTTATTCTATATCTTAAATTTTGCAAGTGAATATCTCAATATGTGAAACATTTGCATAAAGAAGAAATAATTTACTAAAAGTGAAATGTTTTTAATTAAAAAACGTCAAATAATAAAACAATATGTTATACAATAAAAAAATGAAATAAATAGAAAAATGTGTGTGAAATACATAATATGTAACATACATGTTAAAGAAATTAAAACATTACAAAAATGAGAAAATTTGGAATTAAAGAAATTTGACTGATAAAATTAAAAAGATATAGTGAAAACTTTAATTGATATAAAAATTGTTTTTCCTATCAAATGTTATTATAATCGTCGAAGTGATATGTTTCATCATTCAATTTTTTGAAGGACTACATTAGAAGTAAAAACAAAAAATAATTTGATAATCAAAGAAAATGAAGATCCTGCCATTAGCTATAAAAATATAAAGATCCATGACAAAACTACCGAATCTACAAATCATATAAGAAAATGCAGACATTACGGATCTGTGAATGGGAATGTCCAACGACAGGTTTTCTGCAGAAACCTCTAACAGTGACTGGCAGGGCTTCCAAGCCATAAAGGTACGTCTATATGCGCGTGGCGAGCCGTACACGTGCATTTTCCTTCTTCATTCGGTCATTCATAAAAAGTCATTCATTGATTAATTCATCTGATCGATCTTCGCAGCCACACATTCCGGTCCAACAATAACAATATATTTATCATTGTATAAAATTCATTTGTACAAAGTAATTCTTAAGCAAGTCTAAAAAAAACCTTATGGGGATATTCTTTGATTTATTTCATGAAGAAATGATCCTTTGAACATATGTCTTAAAGTGCTTTGTTTTCAAATGTTTTTGTTGCAATACGAACGCCTCTAATGGATCTAAAAATGTTCCATTTGTACTGGAAAATGATTTTTAATATCACATATAAACGTACCAAATTTGAATTTAATTAAAATATAATCGTTTGCTAAATTTTTAAAATTTTTATATTTCTTTTCGCAACTTTGACACTCTGTTTTTTGAAAATAAAGTACTGTAGGACATACAGTGTAGTCATGAAGATGGAATGAACTATATAAAAATTAATGATATAGTTATTTTATTGGTCTGCCTTCACTTAGTGGTAATGTTATTTATTACACAGTAGCAACAATTCATATCAAGTAAAAAACAACGAACTATTGCCGAAATAAGATGCATGTTGTGAAAATCTTAAAGTGCCTTGTGTTGTGAGAATTTTAAAGTGTTTTGTGCTGTAAAAAGAAATTTATTAAACCATTAATGTGATTTAAATTAGGTATAATTATGGTTTATATAAGGATTTATAGATTTTTGAATTTTTACTGAAAAATTATGATTCATCATAACTTTGAATAATTCATTCATGTAATTTCTTTTCTACGTAATACTTCATTTCAAATACTAAATAAAAAAGCACTATATCAGTCAAATTGAAGACAATGAAAAGTATTACTGGTTAAAAACATGTATAATTTGAGGATCAATTCGAGGTATAATTTTTCCCTAGAATCGCGAGTTTCTTTATTATTTCTCTATTATTTCTTAATACATTTTCACTATTTTTCAGAATAACTAATAATTTTTTTTAATTTCTTGTTGCGATTTTCCTTCATTGCATAAAATTAAGATTTTTATTCTCTCAACTTTACAGTGAACATTTCGCCTTATTAATTTTAAATGACTGACTAAATTTCATTATAATTTTATTGTACCTAATTTATAAAATCACTTAATACTTAACAACCTTTCATTAATAAACTTACATAATAATAATTCGACTTTATTATTATGACTAAACTATTTATATCACAGCATTTTAGGATTCTCGCAATACAACATAAATATTTCAGCAATAACTCGTTATGTTTTTAGTTGATATGAATTGCTAATGTAAATAATAAATAACATTACAGGCAAGTAAAGATAGATAAGTAAAATAACTATCTTATTAATTTATATATGAGTGAGTCAAATTTCGTGATCATCACTATATGTTCATAAGACCTTTTCTTCATAAAAGAGAGAGCCAAAGAATATGTTCTTAATTTCTTTACACTTACTTAGGCATCATCCTATGTATATAATATAAAAATATTATTCAATAAGATAAAGAAAGATTAGAAAATTAAAAACAATATTATCTTATATACAATAGAAATAAAAAATTGTTTTCATTGAAATTAAAACACAAGAACATATGTCAATCGCATGTTTTTGATATTCAGCGCTGAAATAGAATGTCCAATTTTCTTTATTTAATTTTTATTAATATTAAAGGAATTAATGATATTAAAGAGAAAAAATGTAAAACGTAATATTTTACTGTCTAAAAAAAAAAAATTTTCTTTATAAAAATCAAAACATATATATAATTTGCTCTGTTACTGCATTTTCTGCAAAATTTACACTCATTATTTTTTTATCTTTGATAAGATTCTTGCAAAAAGTGTTATTCTGAATATATAATTAAATTATAAAGTTCAAAAATAATTCTCATAAATTTCTTTCACTCAAAAATGAGAATTGAAACAAGAAAATTATATTTTTTCTTTTCCTTATTTCCTTTCTAAATTTATTTCCTTTTAAAACATATATAATTTTAATTGTTAAATTGATCCATGGTTCCTTTTCTTATTATAAGAAAACTGATAAAATTAACACTTTCAGTCAAGAAATATCCTCATATCACTAATCGGTCATTCTCTTGTTATACAATAAAAAACAGTAAATGCTTCAACTTTCTACAAATATTTAATTTATTTTTAATTTAACATTTTTGAAACAATTTAAAGATTATAAAAGCGTTATTATTTTGATCTTACCTTTTCGTACAATTTGCACTTTTTTTAATTTTTCCATCCATGTATTTAATAATCCTCTCCTAATGATTTCACAATAACAAAATAAATATTCCTCTACTTAACAAAAAAGTCAAAGTATCTTATTTTTCCATAGAAAATGCATAATTTCAACTATTTCGCTCTATGAATTCATTCATTTCGTAATACGCTTGAAATAAAATTTATTTTGCATGTAACGAAACAATAATATTTTAACTTTCACATCTACTATTTTGTATCGTAAAAAATAGCATCGATGGCGAGCGGCGGCTTGCGCTGAAGCTGCGCGCCGTTACCGGGACGACCAGAGAGGGCTGGACCAGCACTATAGCGCGTTTCCATAGGGAGAGGAAACGAGGGTTGCAAAGAGGAGGTGTGGGTAAACGCAGTGGTGTGCATCCGGGGGATAGGCCATCGTCGAGAATTTCACAGAGATGGAGTTTCTGCAGAATCATCACGCGGTTAACACCTCCGAGCCGCCGTATACCCTCGGCACAGGTGAGACCTGAAAATTCTCTGTACCTCATGGCAAACACAAAGACAATCACGATAAGCACGAAAATGATCGCAAAGATAAAAACGAAAACGCGGGTGATAGTTGTACAGTGCGAAATTTTCTGGATATATAATTTTTCTCAATCAATAATAGTTCTAAAAATGTGAACAATGATTATCTATTTATTGCGTTTTTGACAAATTTAAAAAAAAAACATTTCAGTTCAATTTTATAAGAATAATTCACTCCCAGAATTTTCTTATAAATGTTTCCTAAATTAAATATTACGTGTTAAAGTGACTTCTACAAAAACATGTGACAATTTCTACAAAATACTTATAATTTTTAAACTGTAAGAAATTCGTGTAAAATTAAACAGCTAATTTGTTGTGTAGTATTATTACTATACATTTTTATAACAGTTTTTAATTAATAATTATTTCATTAATAATATCTATATACTAAAAAAAATATCGCGAGTGTGGCGTATAAGACAGTTGCCAATATCAAATTATATATATCCGATTAATTTTTATAAACTTTAATGTACACAAATCGTCATAAGCGCATGAAATTCGCTTATTTAAGTTAAATTATAGCAAAGGCACATGTAAGTTCCCTCTCAAAACATTGTATACATGTCTTTTTATAATTTGTTTTGACAATTATTGAAAAAATCGTGGTTTTTAATGGAATAATACTTCTAAACATTTATCGGAATCTTTAGTCTTTGTAAAATTTCCGTTTTTAGTAGATAAAATCACCCAAGAATGCGCATTGAGCTTTACGACGAAACTATTAAATTATAAGAGCTGTAATTTATACAGAATATGTCTTTTTAGTTTGCCAATCTGTATATAAAAGATCGTTACAGCAATAAAAAAGTTTTAAATTTTGACAATTCTTTTCTATATTTTTCGTGGATAAATTAATCAATTTCTACATCAAACTATTGCTTTGTGAATCTGTACTATTTATATTGTGTGCATGCATGTCTCTGTTTCATATTTCATGATACATTTACTTAATATCTATAATAATTTTATAGTTATTAAAAGTAAAAAATGACACGATGACTCAAGAGTTCGCATTTGAGAACAGTTCGAAAGTTTACACATGAGCAGCACTAGCAGACACCGATCATGAGTAACATTTTGTAACGTTCTGTATTCAAATTCTAAATTCGGTGAAAATTGGATCCAGTGACAGAGCTCTACGCCCATGTCGATTGCATCGAGATCGACCGACAATTGAAAGCTTATTTGTGTGAACTCTGTATGTAAAAATACACTCAAGTACTTATAAATATATTTGTTTAATAAAAAATAAATGCTATTTTTACTTTAATTAATATTACTTTTCTAATAAGCCACATTTTTTTCATAGTGCGAACTCTTGAGAAGAAATTTGCTCAAGGGTTCGCATTTTTCCCTTCTTAGTAGAATTAATCTCTTGTAAAAGAGAGCAAATGATAGTATTAAATTGATACTTGACAAATTTTTAGTTTAAAATGTAAGGAATAATTTAAGTATCACTTTACTGTACAAACTTGAGTCCTTGTATAAGTTATACAGCCTCAAAGAAAAAGTGCGCATTCTTGAGCGGTCTCATCCAATATCAAACTCGTTAATTTATTAAGGCGGAAGATTTGAATAACAACTGTGAACGATATTTAATCAGCATAGAATTATTATTTAAAATTTTTAATATAGGTATACTAGCTCAAGCAGAACAACAAATCATTATAATATCAAAATAACGTCAAAATGATTTCAAAATGATCATTAAAAGCCATTTTTCAATTTCATCATCTCCGATTCATTTTAATATCATTTTGACGTTATCGCGATTTATTGTTCTGTTTAGGATAATTATTTCGAATTTTTTTCTACAAGAACCATACATCCTCTCATAAACAATATATATATACACACACACACACACACACACACACACACACACACACACATGTTTTTTTATAATTACTAGTTTTGTTAATTACTGAAAAAAACCAGTTTTTCGTAATACTTCTGAATATTTACTTTATAATTTCTTTAATACTTCGAATATATTAAATCAAGAAAAAATCATTCTACAAGTACTTTTGACAATTCAATACATATCCTGAATCTTTAGGTTCTGTGGATAGCATCGAGGCAACTATCTCATCTAGCTTCTGTTCTGGATCACTAGGGGTGCTTTCGTGGCGCTGCTCTGCAGGGCACGCTGCGCTTGCAGGACCTGCAGAGTTCGCCAACTAATATCAGTGTTGACCAGAGCCAACAATTTCCAACTTCTAGTCAGGTCGTGAGCGAATTCGGTGGTAGCTTTTGGGTTGACGACATGGCAGGTTTTTCTCTACCCCCGTTGGACCTGGACCCTTTGCCTCCAGGATTGTTTAGTCCATGCTCAGGAACGTACAAGTTGGTTATCAATTTTATTTTTCTCTTTTTTTTTCTCTTCATCTGTCTCTTTCTTTTTATTATATTTAGTTATGTTTTTTTTATTATTTAAATATTACCAAAATTTACCTAATGCTTGAAATGATACTTGGAAATCTGTGGATTTATATTTAATTCTATTTAATTAATATGTTAACAATTTTTTAATTTTTATCTAAATTAATTTAAAAAAAATAGAATTTGTTAATAAACATCTTTAAGATATATATATTTTATAAAAAAAACTCTGAAATATCTTAAAGTTGTCTTATGCGTTTATTTTATCTGCTTATTCGAAAATCTTTAGAAATTAATATCTCGTTAATTATTGCAAAATGATAGAAGATTTTTCGACCCAAAGTTCAGTCTGCTCTACCTGCTTAAAAGCGGTGTATCAAAAAGTTTGGAACACTCTAAACACATACACACATAATTTAAATCAATTAAATAAAGAAGCATCAAATATAGAGCTTACAATTAGTGTCCAATAATATTTCTATGTGAATTTTTAAATACATTTTCAAGTACTTTAAACTACGCGCCGAACACAATCATCTAACATATAATTTAATTTTTGTTTATTCTACATTATGTTTTTATTGATTTATAAATTCGACAATTCGATAGAATCTGTAAAATTCAAGATTTCTTTTAGCTGGGGCTGCTCACGTAGTGAATGCGTGCCAAGGACGAACAATGGTGCGAATGGCGAGGGCGTTGCCGATGTTCTTTTATCCCTGAAGCATGCGGTAGTACATCCCGCAAGTCCGACGGCTGGCTATTATACCACTGGCGCCGGTTCCGCCGCAGCTCATCATTACTCGCAGGACTATGTGCAAAATTTAGGCCCGTCGGTTCCAGGTCCAGGTCACTACGGTTCTGCATCCGCTGCCATGTCTGTCAATGTGTCGATGAACATGACTATGAACATGAATATGCATTCTGGGTAAGAATTCTTCAATTTCCTTTTTCTTCGTCCTTTTTCTAAATGTCTTTCAACATTTTTATATAATTAATATTTTTAAAAGATCAACTTGAAAATATTTACTTACTAATATATTTATTATCACTGATTTTATTTTAATTATTCTAATTAGAGAAAAAGATGGTATTATGGCTCTTATAGGTATACATGGCGCCCTTCTTAATGTCTCCGCTATCAGATAGAGAGATAATAGTATTCTGAATAATTATTTATGAAATTATTTGTTCAGTACGCCACCGTTACACTGTATATGGCACTAATATGCCAATATACAATAATCGGCATTTATTCTAACGCATGTTTACTTTTAAGAATTTCGAAACATTTTCGAAGTATATTTTTTAGTTATACTTCCTCATTCTTTTTTTTTATAATATTTAATTATATAATATTATTTAATTTGAGCATATCTATTATCACACGACATATACACTCCAATAACTGAGTATATTCTTCATTACTTAACATTTTATTTAGCTGTACACATTTCGAGTTATGCACAGTTAAACAAAAGTATAGCATTTTATTAATGTAGTAAATAGCTAACTGCTGACGGCCTCTTATTCGAGGTTTTCATATAAAAATAATTCGATAAGTCGATTGTAGTTATACCGTTAATTGTAGTTGGACATTATATGCATTATCTGTACATTTCTAGTTGTAAGACCTATACGTGAAATAAATTATGATATCTATATATGTATGTATGATATCTGTATCTGTATTTCTATATGTGTGTTTTGTAGCTACGAACAAAGTTATTCGTCAGCGTGGGGCGTGGAACCTCTTCTAAGTCCCGCCCCTCAGTACAGCAATCCGGTGGAGGTGGCGGCGCAAACGACGGCGAGGGTGAATCAAGGCGCGCCGACCAATAGCGGTCTGATCGGTCATCCCCATTCCCACCCCCAGTCACATCACAGTGGTGGCCGAGTACAACTCGGGAGTGAACACACAATTTGTGTAAATACCACAGGTCCAGCCGCGGGCGGCATCACCCTCGAAGATAATGGCAGACCCAATCTGTGCAGAATTTGCGGCAAATCATATGCCAGACCTAGTACTCTCAAAACTCACCTGCGCACCCATTCTGGAGAGAAGCCATTCAGGTCGGTACCTCCATACGTCGTTGATGAGAAAAATACAGAGAATTTGCTAAATTTAAAAGAAAGAAAAGAAAGATCAAAGAAATAAAATTTATTTTATCCCATTTTATCTTGCTCTCTTTTATTTTATCTTTCTTTTTTAAAATAAAACTATTTTAGTGAGAATATAATAATAGAATTGTACTAAAGAATATTATATATTTTCTTTTTATTTTGATATATCTAGTTTAACCTCTTCAAACTCTATGAATATTATAATGTACATCAAATTTCAAGATATTATCCATTGAAATTATTTAATTCTATCAACTGAGATCTGATTATATAATGATGTCTATGTTGGAAAAATAGTTAAAATTAAAAAAAAATTAATATTTAAAATGTGCATGAATTAAATTAAAATTTTTTTTATATAATTCTAATAAAATCAGATCTGAAGAAGTTAAGAGACAAGATGTATATGAAAATAATCAAAGTATTAAATTTATTTTTATTTAAAAACGTACATTATTTCTTACAGTTTAAATTATACAAAATAATTTCTGGACATGCTATGTATCTAAAAAAGGAGATTGAATGTACTACAGTCCTCTTGTATGGATCAAAACATACAATACATCTACGATCACACAAGTGTCGAATGAAAATTTATATTTTAATAGTAATTGTTGTAGCAATTACTATTAAATTTTATTATTTTTATTATTACCATTCATTATTTATAATTTCAGTATTTTTCCTAATATATACAAAAAATTATACTAAAACAAAAAAACTTAAAAAACTGTCTATTCTATAAATAAGTATCTATAAATTAATTATAAGTTACTATAATTATAAAATATCAATAAAAATGATAAAAAATTTATACAAGTAATGAAAAATTTAATAAATGTCTTGAAATAAACGACTAAAAATCAAAATAATACATACGTTAACTGTTAAATAATACTTTAAAATGTTTCACTTCTCGAAATAAATTCTGTAATTTTTAATATAATATTCTACATGATAAGTATCAAATTCTTCATTTATAATCTTTATTTGAAATAAACAAAAAATCAAAAGAAGAATAATTACAAGAAAAATGACGTTAAATACTAGAGAAAGGTCGCCGATTCCGACACTCCATTTTAAATAATATTTTTTAAACAAAAACTAAAAATAAAACTTCAGAAACACAAATACAAACTAGAAGGGTTTTGTCTATCAAATAAGAACAGTTTTTATAATACTGTTTGTAGAGATGCTAAAAGGTTTGTCGGGTTATCCTGATCCATTGCTAATGCCAATGTTTTTCGTGAATCTTGTTGTTCGTTTCATTTCTTTTTCTCTCTCAGGGCGAGAAGTGCATCTCCATATCAGTGCGCTCCTTACCCTGATGAAGTGAATGGCAAGATTCACTTTCTTTTCTGTTTTAATTTTAAATCAGATTTTCTATTGAATTTTAATCGATTTTTGTTAAAATTTTGTTAAAAATTTACATTAAGATTTTAAAGAAATTAATTATTTATTTTTATTTTTGATGAGAAAACTTAATTTAAATTATAATAAAATTATAATTTGTGATTAATAAATTTATTATTTAGTACACCTAATTATAGCTCGTTTAATGTATACCTAGATTTTACTATTTATTAATTTGTTTTGTAAGTTATACGAGCAAAAAGAATTGATATTATTTATATTGTAATATTAATTTTGTTAATAACAATATTTGTTTTTTAAAAAGGTGTCACGCGTGCTCGAAGGCATTTAGTCAAGCGGCGAACCTAACCGCGCACGCGAGAACGCATTCTGGTGAAAAACCTTTCCGATGTCCAGTGTGTGATAGGAGATTTTCACAAAGCAGTTCAGTAACCACGCATATGAGGACGCACTCAGGTGAACGGCCCTACAGGTTTGTATTTGAATTTTTTCTTCAGTCAACTAAAAGAAAATCGATATAAATCCTTGAATGTCATTTGAATAAGAGTATTTACTTAAATTATTTGTTTATAAATGTTAGTTGACAAATAGCAAATGACTGCAGTTAAATTAATAACTGCAATTAATCAATAATTGTTTGCAGTATAGTATTTTGTACAATGCCAATTATACATATTACAATTATTAGAGTCCCTCATATTTACTTTTGAAGAAAAATTTTTTTTTAATTCTTAACGCGCGGTACTCCTCAGAATGATTTTCAAAAAAATAATTCCTGCCAAATTTTAGCTTGATCAAACAACAGGAATTTTTTAAGAAATGTTTAACCGTCGATGCTGACAGTTAAATATTTCCTTACATTACACTATCAATATTGATTTTTAAAACGTATTTTCCACAAAAATCAGCTCAGAGAATTTTCTTTCTTTTAATATGTACCTATCTTTTTCTTTTCTGCATTGTTTGAGATATCTCATTTAAATAATTAGATGAATTATTAATGATTAAAAAACAAACATAAATAGTATATTGCATTTTTTATTATTCAAGCTTGAAGAATTGATCTATAGATCTATTTTTTATTATTAATAATATGTTTGGGGAATAAAATGAGTTTAAAATATAATGAACTTTATATTTTTATTAATAAAGCGATTTACATTTAACACCTTACGTAATAATTAATAATTATATTATATCCTAATTGTTAGTCACCATCTTGCATAATCTCACAAATCACTAAAAAAAAATCCCTGAAACTTTGATTTAATTCATTAATGGGAAATCATGTCCATGGCTGTTTTAAATTTTTATATAAATCATGACTTTAAAATCCCCTAAAGAGATGCTAGAATGATTAAATTATCGATCGATAGAGTTCTATAAAAATCTCCGAATTGACTCAACAAAATGAAAATTCTTTTATAGGAAAGTAGACGCAAAATTGTGAGAGGTAATGCAGTGGACTTTATATTACAATCGAAAAAAAAAATTAAAAACTTACTTATTTTTCGTAGAGCTGTCACCTTACTGTCGTAGATATTTTTTTAATACAAAAATTTTATATCTCTGCTCTATATGGACAAAACGGCAGTGCACCATCCGCTGAATTACGTGAACAATGATTATTAATAGGAAAAATCAATACTCTGAAAAGCGATCGATTATTTTAAACAAAAATATTCATATATACATGTATCTTATTTCATAAATGTGCTTATTTGAACGTTGTTTGTTACTTAATATTTTATTTGGCCGTATAATATTTTGAGTTATGCAAAGTTAAATAGCATGGCATTTCTAAATTCTAAAAATAATAAATATTTTGTAATTAGTGTAAAATCAATTTAACATTTTTAATAAATATAATAATTAAGTTTTAAATACTGATTATTAACCAAACTATTGTATAAAATGTAAATAGAGAGCCATAATATACACATACCACACTACGCCACGCCATGCCACACCACACTATATCACATCATTTTCTCCTCTATATATATACACATAGGATCTCGAAAGTTATTTTATAAAATAATTAATTAATTACCAGTTACAGTTCTTTTCTCTCAAAAATAATTACCTACCTAAAATTATGGGATCAATATTAAAACGCGCTCATATATAGAGATCTCCAGATAATTCTTAATATACATATTTACAAATGATATAAGAGTTATCAGGAATGTATTCCAATCAAAAGAAATAATTATTGATTGTTTACTGAGCACTTTATTTTGCTGAATGCAATTCATATGTTGATAAATAATTTCGAAATAAAGTAACTTATAAAAGATACTATTAATTATCAATAAATAACATCTAAAGCTGTCAAATCATAACATTTGCTTGATATAAAAGCTTTGCAAACTCACAAAGTTTGAAATTTCAGACAAGTATATTATATGAAAAAAACAATGACAAGTTTTTAGATACCTAAATCGATACAAAAAGTATATTTGAGAATATATGTATATTTACGAGAAAAAATCATTATTTTCTTCTCATAAAGGTCTGAGAATTTTTTCAGAATTTTTTCAGAATTTTTTAATACCGTATTTTCTCATGTTAGTAAAAAAAAAAGAAAATGCAATACTAAAAAGTTGATAAAAAATTCTGAAAAAATTCTTAGAACTTTATGAGAAGAAAATAAATGATTTTTGTCTTTTGCAACTTTTCTATAAAGTTGATAGTATTTGAGTAAAAAATTATTCAAGACCAATATTTGGCAATTTTTAATAATTAATATTTTATTAACTATTGCGAAAATTGCAAAATGGTAATGGATTTTTCGACTCAGTTTAGTTCTCTCTACCTGTCCATGAAATATTTGGCAATTATTTCCAGACACCCTATATATGTAAATCGCATTCAATCGATAAAATAGATAATCCCGTCGAAATTTAGTTCTTCACTTTAGAACTTCCTTAAATTTATTTAGAATTACTAATTTTTATTTCAATATTCTTTATTTTTCTAGGTGTCGATTCTGCAAGAAAGCATTCTCTGACAGCTCGACACTTACCAAGCATCTGCGTATACACTCCGGTGAGAAACCATATCAGTGTAAACTGTGTCTGCTTAGATTCAGTCAAAGTGGTAATCTCAATAGGCACATGAGAGTCCATGGCGGTTCCCTGACGTGACACAATCCTTCTGTACCAGTACAATCTGCGATGACGATAATTGACGACAGTAGTGCTGCACATTCATTGTCCAGATGCTGTCGAATACCTGTGATTCGATTAGGAACAAACTCGCCGGAAAAGTAAAACGCAGAAGCAACCTCCAATATATATTATTTAGTCGATATCGGTTTAATTTATTAATTTAATACATATTTAAAAAACAACCTAAATAAAAAAATTGTTGCGAATAAACATGAGTAATTTTCTTGCACATGATAGAGAGGATCTCTATGATAGAAAAAAATTTGTAAACTCACAAACAGTAAATTATATATTCCTATTATAGCAAAAATCAATGTAAAATTTTATAATTATTTTGTAATTAAATTGTAGCAAAAATATATTAGGTGTTGGAATTAATTCGTAGCGTTTTTTAATGAAAGAATGTTATTTATTTCACATGAGCATTAAAAAATACATTAATGAAAGTACTTCCCATCACTTGTAAAACGATACGAATTAATTCCAACACCTAATAATTCAAATTATATTATAAATTATGCCAAGAGAAAGGATATGTTTTTGTAATCATAGAAAATTATATCACCTCCAAAATATTAAGTAATGATATTCAATAAAAAAAATTCTCTAATGGGTAACTATACCAAAAGCATCAAATATTAAATAATATCATGCATTGATGATATATTTACTATTTTTAATATTATCAATTTGTAACAAAGATATGTTTTACCTACAGTATATATTTTGGAATTTTATTTAGTTTTACTCTTATATCCATTACGAGGTGTGATTTAAAAGTAAGGGCTAATCGGTCTAAAATATGTAAATTATTATAAATTGCATAATATAATACAGAAAAAAGTAATTAAGTGTTTCATGACTGTTAATATATCTGATTTTAATGTTAATAAATAAAAATATATAAGTGAGACAAAAGCTTTAATGTTGTCTAATGCAAGTTGAAAATAGCTGAATTGGCTGAATTCAAACAACAGATTTCTCGAAGCAAAAATATAAGAAAAGCTGATGCACAAAATGTTTAGAAAAAAAGTGTTTAGTGTTTAGAAAAAAAATCATTGACTACGTAAAAAAGGGGCAATGTAATTCTTACGATTAATAAAATATTTCTATTCAACTGATTTTTTCTAATGATCGTTCGGCCTTTAGCTTTAAAACGCATCTTGTATAAACAATATTTAAAAAGGACATATCTCTCAGTTATAAATGTTTTTTTTTCTTTTTATAAAGATTATTTTTCAGTTGCGTCATAAATGTAATAAATTTTACAAAATACGATGGAAATATCAAACAAGTTCATAAATCAAGCAGTGATATCCTTTTATGATTAGCAAAGAATTGCTTCTGATCACAAAATTGAATGTGCTTTAATATACTATGTTTTGTACGTATATCAATCAGGTTGGGATGTATACAAATTGGGATAAATAAAGAAATTCGAATGTGCGACATATCTAATATAACATACCGCAAAGCAAAACTGCGTTAACATTATTGTACAAATATTGTATTTATTATAATTATTATTAATTATAATAATAATGTTGCTCGTTTATCTCGACATCATCTTCTCAATTAATTATTCTATCGTCATCGAGTGTGTTGAATGACTCTTCTTATTTTTTGTTGTAATTCGCTTCTCTTTTGTTTATATTTCACTCTTTTTAGTTATTTATAATCGTAATGAATGAATGAAAATGCGTAATTTTGGTGCTGTCAATTTTCTCTCGTCGAGAAAAGAAAAATAAAATGAAATAAAATGAAAAAAAAAACGAATATTACAGAATAATCTTCTACCTATACATATATTCGCATAAGAAAAACTCATTAATTAAAAAAATTATTATCAATTAAAAGCAATCTATCTTATTATTTTTTTCGTTCGCTCGCTTATTAGTAGCTTCATAATATCAAGGATTTTTTTTTCGCTTTTCTTTTTTTTAAGAAAAGAAATATTCGAATAATCCTTTTTTGCGTGTCAATTCGAAATTATCTTTTCGCAATTAAAATTATATATGTATAAATGAAAACATGTCTCTCCGTAGGTTCTTCTTCTCAAGTAGAATAGTTCTATTTCCTCGCTTTCTCGTCCCTCATTCTTTCTTTCTTTCTCGCTCGCTCATACATACACAGACACACACGCACACACGCCGCA
>NW_011627808.1:241216-277253 GCF_000204515.1 Acromyrmex echinatior
CAGCAGCAGCAACAGCAAAGTAGTAGTAGTAATAGTAGTAGTACTGTAGTAGCAACAGCAGTGATGGCAGTGACGATTGAAAACGAATCATCATTTTGTTGCGCTTACAATAATTCCACACTTTCTGTAATAATCTCTTCCTTTAATTTTTGTTCTTAATATCAAATATTGAAATATATGTAAAAAATATAATCAAGTGCAAACGCGCAAAGTAAAGAAGTTTATCGGACTTTTTAAATACCGTAGTTATTGTGCACCAATTATGTCATCAACGCGAGTGTCATTGAACAAAATAGCGATTAGTACTGTTGCTGAATGGGGGAATTATTCCCTAAGGAAAAAAAATTGAAGTTTTTGAACCGAGATTTTTTAAAATTCGTTCAGATTCCCACCCGAGTACCTATTCCCTATGTATTATGTTATCTTTGTTTAATATTCAGTGAGTAACGAGGATAAAATGATACTCGGATGAAAATATGAATAGTTTGGAGAATTTAGCAAAAAGTTTAGAAGAATTTTTGGGGGACTTTTTGGGAGGAGAATACAAAGAAATATCCAAATTAAATTAATTAAATTAAAACATTGAGAGAATTGCAATATATATATATATATATATATATATAGAAATAACTTTCGAAGTAACTTTTCAAACAGACAATGCTGGCGATTGGAAACCGATTCATAAAAATTATATTTTCATAATTTAATAATTGAACATATATAATAAATATTATTATATTTTTACTATATTTCTATAATATACATTATTATAATAATAAATAATTATACTATTATAATATTGTATCATAATAGGGAAAAATAGGATAATTGTCTACATTTTTGTTTAGCACTCTTTTCCGATAAATGGAGCCGCTATCGCAGCGAAATTTCTAGAGAAGAGAGAGACTAGAGGTAGTTTTTTAAATATAACCATAAATTATATAATTCGAAAATGTAGTTAACAGTGAGTAGTAAAAATGAGAAAAATGTGAAATTACATATTTCAATAATAATTTTGACACCCAGAAAATAATACGGTAAGTCCGTACTATTCTCTTACTTTGTTTATTTAATCGTGCATACCTTAATAAAGTACGTTATTGTATGCATCTTTTAAGCGATTATTCATTAAATTAAGTTAAAAAATGTTTAAGTAATTGTTTTATAAGCTCTACCTTTGTAGTATAAGCAAAAAAATCTTTAAAAAAATCTCAAGTACTTATATCCAAATTTTTACTGATCATTGACCATGTTATTTTGTCGATTCTTGCTTGTTAACAAAATGTAATTTCTTTTATTGTATTAACACCACAAAACTTGCAACTTACACCGACGAAAATGATGGAATCAATATGACAAACAAAAATTGTGTGCTCCAATTATATTATAGATTTTTCAGTACCACTCACAATGTATATTGGAACTCAAAAAAAATGTTTGATAAAATACTTGCAATAAATTAAATAAGTTAATTATCTATCCTACGCCACATGAAGGCATCATCATTAATACAGAACTTACTTACATATCAATAAGTTAAAAATTAATAATTGCCATTAAATTTTGCAGTGTTAATACAATTTAATTCAATTAGAGTTAATAATTTTTTGTCAAATTAAAAATATTTTCTCCTTTTCTAAAACTTAATTTTTTAAATTATGTCATTTCTGAAGTAGGAGAACGATACGCTAGATTTACACTGTGGCATATCATGAATTATGTATCACTCTAACATATTTTATAATCTTTGCTATTTTGTATATATAATATTAGGTGTTGGAATTAATTCGTAGCGTTTTTAATGAAAGAATGTTATTTATTTCACATGAGCATTAAAAAATACATTAATGAAAGTACTTCCCATCACTTGTAAAACGCTACGAATTAATTCCAACACCTAATATTTTAATTTGTTTGGACGTCTCTAATCTGAACATCAATCTCTCTTATTGAGGAAAAAAATAATCTAATAAACTTTACATACAATGCGCAATGTAATAAAATATATATTTATGCATAATTACTTTTCTTTCAATTTTTTTTCAAATTAACATATACATTATATTTTTGCAAAACATCAGGTAGAAAATATTTTATTATTTTAACTTATATTTTTATATATTTAATTTGCAAGATTAAAAAGATTACTTTGTCAAAGTAACTATTTACGATTGTTTTTTCTCAAAAAATAATTAGTTACCGTTATAAGTTATCGAGTCTAAAAAATAATATGTTATAATTATTTCAAAAGTAATAAGTCGTTATTTTTCAGTTAATTTTCTCTTAATTTTGTATAATTTTTGCATTATTATTTTAAATATAAAATCTTATATATTTCTGATGTTACTAAATTATTTTACTTATTATATTAAACAATCAATGTACTAAATATTATTTATAACAAATTAATATATATTTGAAATCAAAATTACAACACAATATTAATTAAGACGTGTAGTTCCACGCTCTGGGTGGTCGACTCCATGATCCATAGATCCGGGTTCGATTCCACCCGTGCTCCGCATGCAGTTTTTCCGCATTTTAAAGGAGAACATCGCTCCATCTGTGAATTAAAGCACTAACTTGTTCTTCTCTCAAGGGGCAGTGTTGCTCCAGTACAACCCTCTAAATGGGTTGGAAAGCCACACAGGGGAAAGTAAAGACAAAGACAAAGGCCGGTATTCATAGTCACTTCTTATATTCAAAACTGTCTTAAGTTCAGTCTGAGGTATCACGAATCAATTAGACGGCCGCATTAACGTCTTAAGACATTACTTAACACAGCATATAAGATCAACTATGAATACCGACCAAAGATTATGTATGAATGTGTAGATGCGATATGTTTGACTTGATAGTAGCTATCTGCAAGCAGAAAGATATTAAGACTGAAACTTGTGTAATTTAAAGTCCAATTTAAAAAATTTCCAAATTTTAAATTACATTAATAGTGTGATTAGATAAAAGCGCATATGTAGCAAATTGATGCGACATAAAAAGAACATTAGAAAGAACAAGAAAGAAAGGATTAAGAAATTAACTCGTGATGTCACGTATCTAATATGAACTCTCAAAGAACAATGTTGTGACCAGAGTTTCTAATTGCAGACGTTGCTACATCAATATTGCGAATGATGGCGAGTGAGAGAGAACTGGAGAGAATAGCATGGAAAATAGCGAGTGGGTATCAATTGGATATCCACTCACAGTGCTTTAACAGTGGGAAATTCCTAGACATCGATCCTGTTGTGAGTGGCCGTGTCCAATCGTAATGCGATAAATCGAGATTTTCCCAAAAATAACAAGTTACGACAGCAAAAGAAATTTCTTTTTCCACCGCGCTGCAGCTAACTATTTCCTAGGTCATTCGCTCCACTCTCCCCCACCACTCGTAGTATTCGTTGCATATAGCAACGTCTGCAATCTAGAAGTTCTAGTTGTGGCTAATATAATTTTATTGTTTGTTTAAATAATACTTAGAGCGAGAGTCACAGAGGAATTCTTTAGATCTAGATTCTTTGACTAGGTTTCGACATATAGGGACTGATATGGTTCTCCCTCTATATTACTACTATTATTACTACTACTACTGTTTATTTATATTTATAATATTTGTAAATACTATTAATCATGAATTAAAGGATACCGCAAAACTATAATCAATTATTAATTAATCAATATGTAAATTTATTTATATTTCTATTAACATAATGACATATGATAACAATACTCGATCAATTTGCTATTCTCATTATGGACAATAATTTTATATGTACAATAATTATATATAATTTTATATGTAATAGATTAATTTTAAGTTATTACAGAATCTGTACAAGTAAAGAAAACTGAAATAATTTCTTGGAACATTTGCATAAAGATGTATAATATTCGGTGTAGCACATGCAACCGTTGAATAAATTAGTTTACCTCGTGGCAAGGATAGCATCAAACGCGATGCCATTATTAAATAAGTAATTGTATCGAATGTCATGTTGAATGAACGAAATAATATTGATGTGACAGTGTTGCAAATGCATGTAGCAATACGTAGTAAAATTTTGTTAATACATAAAATATTAAAAAATTTTTATTTTGAAGCAAATATATTTTTATCGAATTTATTACACACAATTTACATAAAATAAATAAAAAATAAAAATAAATAAAAGCAAAGATAATTCAATTCAATTAAAAAAACTATATGAAAGTATAGAAAACAAGAAAAATAATAAAATAATAAAATAATAAATAAGAAATATATTTTTTCTTTTTGTTATATATAGTCTTAATGAAGTACAATCTTTTAAACTTGCATTTAAAAAATTTTTAATCTTTTTTATTGGCGTTTACTTCTATTTCATTTTTTATCTCTTTTTTTCTCTTTACTTTTTAATTTTTCTATTATCCATCATCCTTATTTCTATTTTAATTAATATAATTATGTTTTTCTTTTATTTTTCTTATTTTTAATCTTTTTTATTTATATTCTATGCAGGATATGATCATCGACTTTTAGATTATCTTATATATATATATATCTATATACGCGTGACGCACAAAATCGGAAATATAATCTGCATAAGAAAAACTATGAAAAACGAGATTGTTGCTGGCCTCAGCGAAAACGAACGGCGAGGACGCGACACTAATGCTATGTACTCTGTCGAGTCAAGCACTTTGACTTGGGCACATGTTGTGCCAACTCAGCGACAATGTAAGCTCGTATCATCGAAAACAAGAGGAGCGAGGCAGAATTGAGTGGGCGAGATTAAGCCCTTGTTCGACAGCTGGTAGCGTATATCACGCGTTATACACCCCGCTTAACAGTGGCGAAATCATATCAAAGAAATATACTTCAGAAAGAGAAGAACGTATTTATATACAAGCTGATAAGTAAATTAATCGTACTATAAGGACTAGTTACGTTAAAATTAGAATACATAAATCTTATGAGATGTTTAATACATTCTTTATATATATAATACGTTTTCTCTTCTTTTACATATATTTTTTTACTCTTTTAATTTTTTTTCTTTTATTTAGATGACATCTTCAGATATATAACGATAAAAAATTATTACACAAATAAAAATCTATTATATAGTATATCATATACATGTATATATAAACAAATATTTTTTATTATATCGATATAAAGAAGATTAAAATGTGTTAAATTACAAAAAAAAATGTATAAGAGTATAATATGTTGAAATTTATAAATTTGGTAAATTTGAAGGAAAGGGGAGCAATCCCAATAACTTTGACCTTGACATACATGATTAAAGTCATAACTATGAGTAACCTTCAGGAAATTTTAGTCACTCATTATCCACATTAAAAAGTTATTAACAAAAAAATATTCATCAATAAAACATAAACTTTTGGACACGACTCTACTCCGATGAAACAAATTCTCTGCTTTAAAAACATAAATTATTTTCTTATATAATATTTGTATTTAAAAAAAAAGAACTTGTGTTTTTAAAGCAGAGAATATTTTATTATGTAACATTTATAGCTTTTTCATTTTTTTACATAAATTGAAATCTTTAAATATTTTTCTTTAAAATGGACACTAACTTAAAGTAAATTAAAATACAATTATATCGCCCAAAATCCTATTAATTTTGACAAATATTTCATAATATATCATTTAATTAATTTGATAATTAGAATTTAAAAAATTACCTTTATATAAGCAAATCTGTCTTAAATTTCGCGTTTCCGAATTTTTGTGTATGCTTCTCTTAATCTAAAAGGATTATTATACAATTGTTCAAATGATCCTATTTTACGATTAATAAGATAACAATCTACAGCACGTGATGAATATAACACAAAGATTCTCTAAGGATCTGTATGAAAGTATACTGATATATATATATATATGCAACAATTTGAGAATACGTTCGAGAATATATAAATATGATCGAAGAAATCAAAATAAAGAGAATAAAGTACATTCCTTGCACATACATTTTTTTTTAATGTATATCCTGTTTAGTAGTATTGATCACCATGGATAGTACACACTTTAGACAATTTTAATCGGTACATGTCAATCACAGTTAGATAACTCTCATAGTTGACTGACAAATTTTCAATACGCATTTGCATGAATTTATTAATATAACTTATAATTTCGATCGCTTGTAGAGTTTTTTATGTGAGAAAAAATTTGTATGGAATGAAGTAATATATATCCAAGGTGTCGAAATGTATTAACATTAAGGAATGTTATTGAGAATCATATATTTCACTGTAAAAATAGTTAAAGATCGAAATAAAAAGTAATATGTAATTTTAAAATCAGCATTCCATGGAATATGGTTCAAACGCGCACATTGAAGTCTTCCTGTAATTTGCGATGTATCAGTTATTTTTTAATAATGCGGCCACTACGACATGGATTTCTAATAAAGGAATTAGATCTTAATGATCATACTGTTGTCAATTGGTATATTTTTGTCAAGAAGTAAGTAAAATACTGCTTATTATTTATGTATGTTTGCTATTAAGTAATGTGTTAAATTATTTTTAAGTTATTTCAACAATAAGTCTTGAATTCAAAAACAAATTGGTGGAGCGGATAAAATACTAGATGGAGCTGAAGGAAGTGAAAGAAAGTACAATACTGGACGAACAATTAGAGGATAATAAGTTTTCGGTGGAATTAAACGCGGTATTTAGAAAATGTTTATTTTATCTATATCAAACCGATCCATTAAAACCTCTTTTGCCAATTATTTGAAAATATGTCGCAACTGATTTTATTATTCACATGATAAATGACACGCATATGATAGTTTGCAAAATGAAAATTATACACATTTGACAGTCAAATCATGCAATAAATTTTGTTGATTCTAAATAGTATTCATACAATGAACAGATTAATAGTTTTTTCGATGTTATGAGTTCTATTCATTAGATCGTTTAAATATTAATTAAAATTCTCGTTTTATACATATATTGATACTTTTTTCATTATAATTCCCTATATAGATTATGGTGGTAATTTTCATAATATTTTTACAATTATAACTTTTTAATGGATTACGAGCGACTAAAATCTCTTGAAAGTCACTCATGACAATAACAATATATATCAAGGCCAGGGTCATCAGGGATTGCTCCTATTTTCTTCATTTTTACTTCTTTCAATTTAGGACAAAGAAGGACAGATTAGTGTTTAGGGTAAGGAAGAGATGAAACATATAGAAGTGGAGGTGGGAATAGAGGAAAACGAGTGGAGTTACGAACGGCACTATGAGGGCAAAGTTATCCAATTATTGTCTAACCTGAGAGCAACTTTACTTGGCAAAGAACTCGTAGGGACAGGAGGGAACGCTCTTGCTGTTCTCACAGAAAGAAAGAGAGAGAGAGAGAGAGAGAGAGAGAAGTAATTGGGTTTTTGTTAGTGATTTGTATATTTAAATGACTTCGCTTTCAAGTATAAATCATACGAATGAATCTTATAAGGGACTTTGAAATACTTTTTATTCAGAAACTAGTCAGAAGTGTTTTACTACTGAGATTTTTTTTATTAGGATGCAAGAATTACAATATATCATGAATTCAATATTTTCAATTAATTTGCTTGAATTAAAGTTTGAAAAAAACTGCTTTAAGAAATAGAATGAAAGGGAAAAGAAAAAAGAGAGAAGAGGAAAAAAGGAAGAGAGATAAAGAAGAAAGAAGAAAGAGGGAGAAATCTTTTCTCACTTTTCTGTAAATAAAGAATACTATCTAGAATAAAAATATAAAATACTAACAAAACTAAAAATAAAACAAAATAACACGAAAAGAAAAATGATGTCAATTCCAAATCGTCAATTCTAAATTCGTCATGAAGTATATGTCAAGAGAGCATCCAATACAATAATAGCATCATATCATATTTGTTTCGAATATGATTTTTCATATGCCAAGAAAATTTTGGTACGAAGAAGAAAGAAAAGAGAAAGAATAACAAGCAGAGGATAAGAAAGTCCAATTATGACGATGAGTATCAGTGGCGGTAGTTTGGCCATTCTCGTTCTCACGAAAGGGAGGGACTGTGGAAGGGTTGTTGCTCTCCGTTCACCATACCTTCCGTCTCTGAACGAACAGCTAAGAGAAGAATGGTAGAGGAGGAAGGAGAGGCGACTACTTAAAGTTGGCGGAAAGTTTGGTTCGGCAGCAAAGTTAACTGAGTTAAGTTCTCCGCTCCTAAAGCGAAACTTCGCTACTTCTCTCTAACGCTCCTTTCTCCTCCTCCTTCTCGTTGTTCCTGCTTTACTCTCGCCTCATCTCTCCTTTTCTCTCATAAACGACAAGCGGTTTCTCTTCAACATTCCGGATTGTCTAAAGGAGTGTGTTTTGGGATTACTTTCTTCTTCGTGTCCATATGACTTCCGGTGTATCACGTAAGAAAAAGAAGAAGTTAAGATATATCTCATAAGCTACGGTTTTCAACACACAAAATCAAAAAATATCCTAAATATATTTAAAATTATATATTATATATTAATTATATTAACGGCGTTAAAGCTAATTAAAATTGTTTGAAAATCGCTTCATTTTTTCTGTAAAAAAAATGATAATCTGAGAGACGGATTAGGCATATTTAAAGAATAATACTCGATAAGAGTAATAATCCTAAAGAATTGAGAGTATACCTATCAAAAGATTACTATCTGACGAAGAATCATAATGTAAGCGAATTATAGCAAAGCAACGGCTAACGCAAACCATTGTAGATTTGTTAAATTCTGCAAATGCAATTTGTTGGCCTTGAAGCTGCATTTCTCTTTTGCACGCATCAACACATGCGACGCACGTGACGAGACACAAACTGTTTTTCCTATGTCTTCCTTTCCTGCCTACTCTCGTAAGCAAGTAAACGAGCTCACGGATCGATATAGATACACGCAATAGTACTCACCACTCAGCAATAAGCTCTTAAGCTAATCGACTAACTCTCACTGATTATAGGTTTCGACCAATGCAAGAATTTTTTAACGAGTTATTAACTTCTTTAGGGCTATTTGTTTGATATTATACCAAGAAAAATTTTGATTGCATCACAACGAGACACATATAGTAGATTACATTTTGATGAATGAATAGAATGAATACTTTAATTATGATTAGATTCGATATAGATAAATTTTTATATTTTTGTCAAATGTGGCGAAACAGTTTCTACTTTTTGGAATTAGACTTTCAGATGACGCTAAACACTGTACAGCTTTTTTTTAATAAGTTTGAGAACTCTAACTCGATATTTTAGCTGGAACAGCTGATAGATTCAACCGTGGTGAATTTAGATAAGGTGACCTATTCCGCAGAGGTCTAGTAATCTGAGAGCTCGACCAATCAGAAATTGAGCTCATTTGCAATGTGAACGATGTGAATTTCTGCAAATGAACTCAAAACTTGATTGAATAACAGATCTCCTTACTACTTACAACGCATTCGTGGGAATGAGTCATCCAATTCCACTATGAATTTAATCATAAAGATTTGATTAGTATTTTTGGTTGGACCCAAATCTCTAATTATAGATGAATGCGGCAGAATTATATTTCTGATAAGTAAATAACTACATAAAATAAAATAAAAGACGCAACATGATATTTTTTTATCAACATTTTTGATAAAATAATTCTTTGAATGTGAATTCCCATATTTAGGAACGAAGATGAAAATAAATGAGAGATACGTATCATAGTAATTTCAATTTTGTACAAAAATTAAGATAATTATATCAGATTTTTTAGATAATCCTTTAGTAAACTTATATTTAAATATAAGGCAAAGATATAATATGTATAAAGGGATAGTATAGGAAATGTTCTTTTTTCGCTACAACTTCAACTAATTTGAAAACAAATTTTTATTATATTGAAAAACATTGAGAGAAAATGATTAAGACAATCTTTTTAATGATTTTCAGAATATTCAAATATTCATATTAAAAGAATATTTTTTAGAAAGAAGCTCTTTACTTCTCTTAAGCCTGCGGCGCACGATGCTTTTTCTTGCAGTATTGTTAGCTAGATTTGCATGCTTACTATCATATGGCAACGGTGCATACTGGTAGTACTGCTGACCATGTTGCTAGTTTGACTTCAAACAATGCGAGTTTCCATACTGACTAAGTAGCTTGTATTTATTTAACAAAAGGCACTTTAGCAAAGACACTACTAAAAGTATTCGAATAAGTAAACACGAAACAGATCGATGGTACATTGTAAAAGTACAATTGCATTGTTTTTAATTATTGCGAAGAGAATACTTCAATCACATAACCTAAGATTGCATCCCGATTGGCTCTCATAAAGAACCAGCACGAAACAATACAACAAAAATAACGCCTGACTTATCACGGAAATTCAACAGATCAGCCAACAGCGTAGCAGACTGCACAATTTCCAACATAGCAGCTAGTAAGATCGCCAGCACAATACATGCAAGCTATCCTACAGAAAAAAGCATCGTGTGTCGCAGACTTTAGTGATACTGTTCTTTATGGAAAACAGATATTTGTATCGGACGCATTCTAATTCGCATTGAAGAGATGATTTGTCTGGAGTTTTAGAGTTGAAAGAGATTAATATAAATAGATGTTTAGCGACGTAAAAATTCATTTCTTCCCTGCGTAGTCTGTATAGTAGTGTGTGTATAAACGCGCCTTCTTTAAAATGTATTCTTTATTTTCTTCTTTTTCAATATTTGATAATTTTCAGACACCCTGTATACATGATACATCCATGAGACACGCGCGCGCGCATACATAGTCACAACGGGTTAATACAAGTGCGTAAAGCGCGCGAGTGGCTGGCCTGAGTAGTTTCACGAAGAGTTTCCTCCTGGTCTCACAGTGCGCCGAGAGATACGGCATCTTGACTCCTAGTAGAGTAGCAGCGCCGTCAAAAGAGCGAAGTGAGAGAGAGAGAGAGAGAGAGAGAGAGAAAGACGGAATGAGAGAATAAGGTAAAGGAGAGGGGAGGAAGAGTGTGGCACAAGCAATGGCCGCGAGACCCGATCGATGTCTCGGCAACTTCCCCCTTCCACCGTTCAACGCGACACGTCCCTCCTCCGTGCCATCACCATCACAACTCGCCTCATCTCGCTCTCGTCAGCGTCTCTACCCTCGTCCCGCCACAACTTCACCGAGCATTACATTCTCCCTTCCCTTTTCGCCGAACTAAATCCCAGATAGTCGCTCGCTACCGCACCGCTTGCTTGCCTCTTCGAGTCTGTTTACAATGGCGATGTACTACTCCCATTATCCTCAGTGTACTTCACCTTCGAACCAACTGCATCGCCACAGTGACGACGACGGTAGCAACGATGACGATTATGGAAAGAGGGACGGATGCTAACGTGTCTAAACTGATCCGAAAGACCTACGCTTCATACATACCAAGATTCTTGAATATTTTCTCTTAGTACGATGCTATATAACATAGAACTTTGATTTGGACGATTCATGGCTTCATCGTGAATGAAACTTTCTTACGATGTTTCTTCTTGTTTTACGACAAAAGATATATTATAAAGAAGTATAAATTTCAATGCGATTTCATTATTGAATTGAAAGATACTTTAAATGATCAGATAGACATTTTTGATAGAAAAATTTTTATAGAGAAATAACGAAAATAAAATGTTATATTGGTGTTAATAGAAATATATTTAAGAGTTTATAAGATATGATTGAGATGAGAGATTAGTAGAAAAGCTTGTGAAATTCATTATTTCTTGAATGTCTATATTATATATACTGTGTGAAGATCTCTTAAAAAATGAGAACTTTTCTTTTATTATAATTCCCGATCCCTAATAGATTCCACATGACCAGTGAAATCAACTTCTAATGTAACTGTACTTATACTAAATAACCAATGATCATAAGATGAAGATTACTGATGGGATCCATAAAATGTAATATTTTGTAATTTGCGCCATTATATCTGACTTTCTTTGCGAATTATTCGATCATCATTGATCATCGATCTCTATATCGCTTTCGAAACAGAGGATTATAAGATGCAGTACATTAAAATCATAATATGATTTTACTGTATTATCTTCATGAGATATATGAAAATTGCGATGGAGATACTGCGATGGTATCATTATAGATTATTAAAGTTTTAGTTATAAATATTGTACAACAAACTTATGTTTTATTTTTTTAAAATAAGTGTAATAACTAATCGTTACACACGTTCGTAAATGTTCGTTAGAAAAACTTTAATTACTAAAAGTATTAGTTTAGTGTATTAATGCAACATTTAGTAAATATTAAGAAATCAGAAGACATCACAATAATAACCAACCGTTTGATAATATTTAAATATAAATTTGCAAAAATTGCTAATTTAAACTTATAATTTGCACAATCATACAATGTTCATAATAAGATTTATTTGTTGTAACTCCAATTGAATGAGAGAGAGAGAGAGAGAGAGAGAGAAACGCAATTATATTGTTGGAAAGTATTAATTGATTTGAAAAAGAAATATATAAGAGTAAAAATAATAAAACTTTGCACGTATAATTAGCATTGTATAATAATGTTATAATTTTAATATAGTAAGCTTAATATAGTAAGCGCATAATTCAAAAGAACAAGAAAGAACTCGACTATTTAAATTAGTAAAACGATGTATATTACACAGGAATTATTTCTGCACGATACGATATGCGCGGGAAATAGCAAACTTTGTCGGAACTTTCGAGTTGCTATATATGTTTTCAATTCTGGTAATATAATCAATCTTCTTAATCAACAATATTTATTATGTTTCTATTAAAAATTTAATTCACTTCCAAAAATACCAATATAAAAATAATAATTTTCATTTATTATTATTTACTTTTATTTTTCTATAGTTTCCAATAATTTTGTATTCTTATAAGCTTATTTTTTAATTAACACTTACTTTTTTGTTTTTTTTTTATATTTCGGCATTATAATCAGAAACATTTGTAACATATAGATATATTATTTATAAAAAATTATGAAAATCACACAAAAATATTTTTTTAGAATTAAAATTTATATTAGGTGTTGGAATTAATTCGTAGCGTTTTTTAATGAAAGAATGTTATTTATTTCACATGAGAATTAAAAAATACATTAATGAAAGTACTTCCCATCACTTGTAAAACGCTACGAATTAATTCCAACACCTAATACTTTTGTACAAATTAATTTGTATGTAATGATGTTTTAATTTTGCGCAACTTCAATATTGTTGTTTTCAAATTGGCCATCCTTACTAATTAAAATATCTTTTTTTTTTGCGTCAAGGAAATCAAATATTTATTCTGTTTCTTTCCTTAGGGTCATCGAATAAACATTGTTTTCGTATCATCTTATGCCGTTTTATGTCAGATACAACGTAAATAATGAACAAAAAAAAACATAATATAGAGTGATAAGGAGCCTATGTGCGTTGCTTACGTTAAGCCTTACAAATGCCTACATATGAAGTAACGCAATGCTCTGACATAAAATGGCATAAGGCACTACGGCTACGTTCATGCGATGCCCTTACTCGGCTACACAAACGTAACGCTGCTATAATCAATTACCCATAATTCCGATCGCGCTCGCTCACTCGTTCCCCCTCAATTCTCTTTCTTTCTTTATCCCTCCTCTTCCCTCTCGCCCTCATCCCTTTCTCTCCTCTCGCCTCTATCATTTTCTGATAATTAAGATCATTTGATATCCTGGGCATTACCTCCTTTCTCGTAAGTAAAAAAAAATTGCCAACTTTTCACTCTTTTTAAAATTAAAAATTAATAATGTGCAATGTTATTCACATTTTTTATTTTATTCATGAAATCTATTTTCTCTATATGGAAAATCTGTTGCTTTAACATAATAATTTTCAATACTATAAATATATGTACAGAATATTTTATTATATTATATTTCAAGTGAAAGTGGAACAGTTTCAAGAGGGACTACTTCAATCACGTTTTTTTTTTCTAAGTGGAAGTTTCAAAATAATAAGATCACTTTTTTTAAATAAAATTATGTAATTTTTTACATAATACAATTTTTTTACTTATTTTATATACAAAATTATTATAGTAGAGAAATCGAAAATTCAATAATGTATAGAGATACTTTATACTTCATTTTGACAAATTTTGACATAATAATATATATTGTAAAGTATTAATTTTTTGATAATTATAATCCAAATATTTTTATGCACAGAAAAATAAGATAAATCCATTGATGTAAAGAAAATACATTGTTGCTTTAAAAAAAAATGAATAATGCAAATTGTAATTCATCTTATTATTCTGTATATAAAAATACCAAGGTACAGTAATTGAAAAATGTATAGGTTACAAGATTTATATTTCATGTCAAAATGTGCTAAAATAAACTTGTATAAAATATCTCGTAAATTATTGATTTTTTGGAATAAATCTAATATAATACTTTCATATCCAGAATAATTAGAGAAATCATATTATTTGAAAAAATTATGTCAAATTACAGTACTTTATTTAAAAAATAAGCCCCTGTATTTTCCACATTAATAGCCTTATTCCACATTCCTTGCTTTTATCCTATTTGCGCTCAAGGTCAAATGAATATCACTGTTTGATGCATTTGTTGCGACCCTACATCTTTTGTACGGAACATTATTTTCCTAAATTTCTTGTTTTCAAGATATTTCATTAGTCTGACACTTTTCCGTCACCCCGTATATACTGTATATTCATTACGAAACTATTCTCACAATTACGTTGTTTTACAGAAGAAATTATTTCAATTTTCGACAAGAAATTCATCGATGATCGATGTATAAAAACTTCAAATATAGCTGTGTTGAAATGATGACCCATCGGATTGAGAGACAACATAAAGAAAGAGAGGCAGAAAATATATCGGGGAAGGGAGAAACGCTCGAACGTTGTAACAGGTGCTCCCACTTCTTCTTCACCATCTAGCTGCCTTGTCTCGACGCCATCTCTCTTTATCTCTCCTCCAATCCCCACCATTGTTTTCTCTTTCTATATCATATAACATTTCCTGTTCCCCACATCTATCTCCTTTGCCACGATATTTAGTCTCTTTTACGTAAGCTAGCAAACTGACCTGACTTAACTATTCGACCGTACTACTATATTATGCTATGACATAACTAACTTCTCTTTTTTTCTCCTCTATCATCACTTCCATTTTTCCAACTGCCATTATTCTCATCCATTTGTTCATTTCTGTTTGCGTGTCAAAGAAAACTTTCAATGATTTTGAATTCCGGCAATTTTGAATTCAATCTTACTAACCAACATCCTATCTATCGATAAAGTAAGGTAAGTCTACAAAAATCGCTAATAATAAATACTTTTCAATACAAGCATCTATATACATGATTTTCTCCGTTCTTTCATGAAATAAAATACGGGAGTTATATGTGTATATATTATAATACATAAAAATAAAACAAATACGTTTCTTAACCTTTGAATAAGTAAATAATCGCTAAGGATCGCGAGCATAAAGTGCTCTTAATATTATGCCAAGGAGTCTAAAGATTGTGCTGGATTAATGCAACTGAGATGTGCAGTTATATGCCATTTGAATAACTGATTCGAATGTAAATGTTAGTTTCATTCAGATTTGTCAAAAATTGCTTTGTCATAACGTCTATTGTTATCATTATTTAAAAGTAATACTTTTTAGCACAATGTTAGCATAACCCCTAGCACAATTAAAAAATTGGAAAAAACAAAATGGGAGGCTGGCCAAAAAAACTGTTTTTTCGCTTTTTAACGTATTTTTTACATTACGATATTAATATTCAGACCACAATACAGCATAAACCTAGCACAATTCAACACAATTCTTAAAAAACGTTAATTCTAAAATGAAAGGCTAACTTTGTATAGGTTGATAATAATTTTCCGACAATAACAAATTAATAAGAAATCTCAATAATCTAAATCTGACAAAGGTTATTTTACATAATATCATTAAAAATATTTTTTAAATATTTATTTTAATTAATAGATCTAAAAGAAAATAACTTCAAAAAAATGTTTCTTCGCTATTTAAAAAAACTTTACTATGGCTAGAAAAAATAACTAATATAAAAAGAAAAGTATTGAAAAAAAAAACCTAGTGTGCTACCTCCGATAAGCGTGAAACAAACTTATTACTTAAAAAAAACAGAAAAGAATAAAAAAAATAAGGAAACAAGAAAGAAGAAAAGTTGCACAATAAGAAAAAGTTAAGAACAGAAATTTGCAATCTGCAAAAAAACTGTTAAAGAAAAAACGAACAAAGAAATTGTTAGAAAAAAAATACTTAACAAAACAATTAAAAAATATTTAAAATTTCTGTATCTTTAAAACAGCCATATTATAAGATTTATCTTATCACTTTTCCAACATTATAATATATAGTTTCATTAACAAGTGAAGTTTTAATATAATAATTAAAACAGTATACATATAAACAATTTCATAATTAAAAATAATAAATGGTTCTTATTAAATGTGAAATTTGTAATTTATAATAAACTGAAGATAAATAAAAAGTATTATCGCAGAATTCGATAGAAATCGCTTGATTTTATTTGCACGACACATATATCTAAATATTGGGTCAAAAAAGTTTCGAGACAAGTATTTTAGATTGTTCGGATAGTTCAAATGATTTACAAGTTTTTCATATTTTTAAAATAATTAAAACATTTTTTATTAGCATGTTAATAATGTTTTAACTTCATATTTTCGTTTATGGAATTAAATCACTTCATATCGAGAATTCTTGTAAAAATTAAATAATCTTAATTTTGCATTATGTGTCCAATTACCGAGGCATTTACCTTAACTCTTAAACGCCACGTTGCGGGAACAACAACTTGGGTATGGTCCATCTCAATTCAATTGCTTAAAACTTTCATAAAAATGAATATATTAAATAACTTTTTTTCAGGCATTAAAGAAAATTACGGTACCAAACAAATATATGTATCTTTATTAATAAAAAAAGGTTATAATGGAAGTAATGGAAAAGAATTGGAAAAAGAAAATCAGATACACTAAAAAGGATTAATTATGTGATACAATTGTTTCGTACATGCAAAGAAAAAGACCTCTGTTAAGCTAGCTCACCCTCCCCCTCACCACGATAAATGAATTCTAACACATATCAAAATTAGGTGCTAATTATGTGCTAATTAGGTGCTGAAGTGCGAAATTAAGTGCTCGAATCATTTGATAGAAAAAAATATTATTGGGGAGGGGGGCCAGCTTAATATTAAGTTAGCTCCCTAATAAAAAAAATAAATAATTATTGCGTAAACAAATAAAACAAATACACCAGAATTAGGTGCTAATTAGGTGCTCCAAGGAACGACTAAAAAATAATTCGAAAATATATATTATATACAGAATTATATACAGAAAGAAGGCATATTATATATGCCTTCTTTCTAATTAGTACTTAATTAACCTATTATACCTAATTTTGGTATGTGTTAGAATTCATTTATCGCCGGTAGGAGGGCTAGCTTAACAGGGGTAAGAAAAAGATGTACGAAGTCGTGTATCACGAAATATTCTTATTAATACAAATGCATTAGATAATGCATCAGATCATTAATGCAACCGTACTAACAATGCAGCGATAAAATTAATGTGATATATGGTCGCGATATATATTAATATATAGAAATGATATATTGCCTTGAGAAGTGTCTATTTAGTAACCGAGAAATTTATGACGCGTGATATACCAGCCGATTAGATATACATTATTACATTGAAGATTCATATTGCTCGATATTACGGAGACAATCGATGTAACCAACGCGGCTGACGGCATCGGCGGCGATGGTATCCGTGCATCGTTCGCCACTGCAATCGTCGCTGTCGTACTTGTAGAAGTCCCGTAAGCACACGGCCGGACGCGAAGTGTAACGATGCTTCAAGATCGATAATAACCGCGGTATGGCGCGGTTTGGTTCTTTCACTCCGAGAACTACTCTCGTGCGTACTCATACTCGCGAGACGGAAACATTTTTTTCTCTCCCCCTCTCCTTAGTCCCGCAAGTTGTAGGCCGCAACGTTTCCATTCTTAACTCACCCTCCTTCTCGTACATCGCTCATCCTTCCGATTTAATCTCGCGCGTCATAATTGCTCGGTAAAAAATAATGAAGGATAGGGAGAGCAAAATTCAGAGCAAAATTCAAATGCAAAATAACGAGCCTTTTATCGTTACAGAGAGAGAGAGAGAGAGAGAGAGAGAGAGAGAGAGAGAAAATGAATGAATGAATGAATGAATCTCTTTATTAACTTTCTCTCAGCTATTTCAAATACAACTCCTACAAATAATCTCGGCAGCTTCCTTGAATCTTCTAAAGATTATTAAAGTATTTTATTATTATACATTCTTCTGTTATTATTTCTTCTACTATATCCTCCAAAAATCTCACAAATTTATTATGTGATGCATTCAATGAATGATATAAAGGAGGCCGGGTTATCGATAATCAATATATGGCATAAAATATATACAATGCTTTTGACAATGCAAACCATTTTACACAACAAATCATTATTATATCACCAATCTACAGTAAAAAAGTGATTTTTTTGCCATACTTATTAAGTTATACCTAAGCATTTTGACAATTAGCCTCGTACGACAACTGGCCCCGGTCTTCCCTACATTATTCAGAGTGCATCACATGATGAATTCGTGAGATTTTTACAGAGTGTTTTAGCCATTTTCTCTCGAAGAACAAGAGGGAAGAAAGAGAGAAAGAGAGAAAGAGAGAAAGAAAGACAGAGAGAGAGAGAGAGAGAGAGAGAGAGAGAGAGAGAATATCGTTATTGGAGGAATATCGAAATACTCGTTGAATAATGTTTGAATTGTCTGTGATACTGAGATTTGCAAGTTAGTAAGTTCAGCTTGTGCATGAATAACGTGCAATGGACTCGAGCGTCGAGAAACCAACACTATAATTTGAATGAGTTGCCTTTTCAGTGCATATATAGGATAATGGATAAATGTATACATATCGCCCATGACTGAAGAAGAAAAATATCTTCTAACAAAATTAGATTTTATCTTCGATTATATTCACAACTGATCTTATCTGATTTGTAGACAAAAGTAGATACATTTCGAGATCTTGTTCCGATATAACTATCATTCAAAGAAATATTATATCTACTATACATATAAACGTGCACATAGTAGAATTATTTCGAATTTCACGAGAGAGAGAGAGAAAGAGAGAAAGAGAGAGAGAGAGAGAGAGAGAGAGAGAGAGAAAGTAATCTACTATAAGCATTAACTAAATAAAAATAAAATGTGTATTATATGCCATTAGAAAAATCAGAACATTATATTAAAATAAAATGTTTTCTTTATAAGTTACTTTTTATTATTTACATTTTATATAGCATTTTAACATTTTGACATATCTATATGTATGCATATTTATTTTAAGATATTATTGTTTAATATTATTTTTCAATATTGTTGAGCGGAATATTCAATGTATTATTATATACAATAAAATCAACAATTTATCAGACCTCAACTGTAATAACATTCCCTAAATCTTCATGAGTTTTGTGATGCTTTTAGATTAAGGAAATCTAATATTAGACCTCGTTATGTATCAGTATTGTGAATCGAGTTCTCTTTTTGGCGCATGCGTGATTAAAACAGAAGTTGGACAGCGATGTATATATGAGATCGCGATGTTATAGGCGCGAACGTCTTGGCGCGAATCTTCGGGAGATCTTAGGTTACATACGAAGTAACAACATTTAATAATTATTTTTGCATGATGTATTCTATAAGTGAAAGAGCTAAGAAACGTTGAATTACAGAATTTCAACATTCATGGCTAAATGATAACTTTCAAAGAATGGTTAACATGTCATTGTGAAGAAAATAAATTATTTTGTCTTGTATGCAATAAAACCATTAGATGTTACAAATTTAACTCGACACTCATAATAAAATTAAAAAATGTTTATGTATGATTGCGTATGAGTGACCACTTTCACTCATATTAGGTACGTTACTGATACTGAATTTATCGCGCCTGCGTCAAAAAAGGAACTCTATTCACAACACGTAGTGTTATACATTATACAGTAGGCAAGTTTAAAATTGAAGACGACTTTGTTACGCATTATGTAAATTATCAGTTATCTCGCCAATTGTCAATTATTTCCAAATTGCAACTTCATCAATTTTTACTGTTGATGAATCATTGGAAATCATTTTATTGGAATAATAGTCAGGAATCAACTAAAATGGTTTCTTGTCCATCTTGATAAACGCTGTACCAGGATAGCAATCATGTAACTTTTTCATTAGGGAATGTGAAAAGTGAAAATATTTTGTATGTATATGTGTACATGTACATACACATATATATATATAAATTTTCACTTTTCATGTTTCCACTCTAAAGAAAAAGTTACGTGATCGCTACCCAGTTATTACGACAGCATATAGGTATTACTATCAATTCTTTATGTAAACATTTTCTAAACATTTCTATTCATTGTTTTCTAAGAATTTTTCTAAGAAGATATTTTATTTCTATTTTTTTATACTCATTTAATTAGTATATATCCGAACTGCAAAAAAAATATAACATTGATTTTGAAAAGAATATAAAACGTACACGTCAGATAAAAAACATAATAATAATAAAATAAATAGAGTATAAAAGGGAAAGCAAAATATTTCGGCATTTACTAGGAAAACGACACTTGCGCTATCGTGTTCCAAAGTTAACTCGCTATTGCGATGATAATGCCTACTCCCTGCTCATTGTAGTTGCTTGTAATAAACTCGACGTTAAAACAGATCCGTGCGTATGTAAATGCATACGATGCATAAGATGCCACGAAAAGAAGCACATGACGTGATGCATATCGTATCACATGACACAAATTATTACAATACATAGAAATTATTTATTATTGATTCTACAATCTCGTATGTTAATTTTTACAATTATAATTTTTAGTTATAAAATAAATTTTTTATAATTACTTTTTTACAATTATAAAACATTAACATAAAATTAATTTTTTTTAATTTTAGAATCATTTACTTCCCAATTCATCATTAATTACAAATTAATATTTATAAATTTATTTTATTCAGCAATTTAATCAATCATTTTTTACAAATAAAAATCTCAGAAAATATCGAAATATGTGTGTGTGAAAAAATAATTTGACTTTCTTGTGTAACTTCTTTAATTTGTTAACACTTAACAATTAGTTTTTATTAAATTTGTGTATATTGTAATTAAATATTTTTATTAAAAGTTGTTAATTAGCACACTTTTATATGTTAAATTGTCACTTTTACATAATTTTATTTTAATTTTTATTATTATATGTATTATATATATATACAACAATACATTGAAAAAATATACTAAATTTTAATAATAAATCATTTAATAATAAATCACCAACTAAATATTTACTAAATATAAAGATATATTTATTTAGTACAGGATTGATTTGATTTAACTATCATTTCTATTTACTTACTATAAACGTTTAATTGGCACTATTCAAATAAATACTTATTAAATATTTATTAAATATTTATTAAAATTTAGTACATTTTTTCTCAGTATATATTCATAACTCTACTAATATCATTACTTATTATTATTGTTTTGTTACTACATTTTTATTTTACAACAAATATTATTTACTATTACTATACACCATTTTTATCTCGACAGTATAATTACTTCAAAACAAGGTTCGAGCTAGATTTCAAATTCTGCGATTCAATTTCGCAAAAATGAGCATTCTTCCCGCGAAAAAAATACTCATGGAGAGAGGTGTACTATTTGTTGTCAACAGTAAGCCGGCATTTAAATGAGCTCTCGTTTCTGATCTTATGTAATTTGCTGAACGCTTGCTTGTGAAGAGCAAGCGATACGACTGCTCAGTCGGTCGGTTGCTTATTCAGCGACACTGTAACCTGTACTTCCTATTTTTAGCTTAACTTATATTCCTTACAATGATATACTTAAGTTATTTTTTCATTTATAAAAAATTGTAATACATAATAAAATGCATATATACCAGCAATATTATACAATGAATAATTGCGTAACTGCATGTATTTAATTTAATTCAAACCGATCTAAGAAAACAAAATTCTTATTTAATTTTTACAATTTATTGTTTAACTTTCCCATATAAATTTCATTTAAAAGATCAAATTGCAAGAAATAAATACACCTACCATGATAAAAATTTTACATTAACAAAATGTGGATAATTTCACTTAATACTATTGAAATAACCTCAAAGACGATTTCAAACTAAAATTTTGCAAAATATTGGTCAGGAGTATATGTGCGTGTACGTGTGCGTGTGTGTGCGTGCGTGCGTGCGTGCGTGTGTGTGTGTGTGTGTTGAAATTTATCATATGCGTGCATACACTAAATACATATACATGAGATTGAATAAGATAAAGCCTTCCAGCATTTTCATCCTAATTGTCTCGCAACTCTTGTAGAGATGTTTTCTTAATCCAAATTCTATGATGCAAAAGTTAATTAGCAGTATTTCACAAATGCCCAAATACTATAAAGAAACTTCCCTCCCAAAATTGTGTGGATCGCAATCACTTTTAATAAAGCAAATGTCCGCGACGTAATATCTAGCTTTAGTAAAAGCTGAAGAACAAAAAAGGTAAATTGATTATTTTTATTATTTTCTACTAGTTTATTTCTTTTTAAATCTTTATTAAATATAACTTTATAAATCTATTTCTTAAATACATAATGAGATATGTGCAAGATTAGTAACAAATTGAAAACTATTTTTCACATAACTAAACGATTTGATTGTTCTCATATAAATAATTTTATGTAAAAGGATTGCAATTGAATATAGTAGATATCTCTATAGACGAGATTCTAAGCGGGGCATCCGGCTAATGAAATTCGTTTTTCTCTTCTATCTAGTGAGTAGTTCTCTCAGTTTTTAGAAAGAAAACTGTTAGAATCTTTTTTAATAATCTCATACGTATCTTGATCATTTAATTTTTTATATAAATGATATATAAAATTTTGTGGAACATAACTTGGTACTAATTGTTGATATCTTTCATACAAATCTTTTTTACAAATGATATATACATTAGAGATGAAGAAAATAATAAAAATAATACCACTTGGGTTCTACTTTTTAATTTGGTACAAAAAGATAGTATCACTTGGCTTTTATAATTTGGTGCAATATAGAACTAACAGATCTCTTTAAAATCGAAGCGTCTTATCTTCATTTTAAAAAGTAAAAAGTGGTTTCAATAAGACCACTTTTTATGGAAAAAAATTGTTTGAAGTAACGAATCGTGCGTTACTTTTTAAGTAACAGTAATTAGTTTCTTTTGAGAATCAATAACAAATAATGATAATTAATTACTTTTAAAAATGTTCCAGCCAACGTTTCCTGTATTATCAATGCTTAACGGTAAAATCACAAGATGTATAATTTCTTGAATGATTAACTTGGACGCTACTTCTATTCCGATGCATGATATAAAAATACGTTCATGCATTGAGCACGATACACTAATATGCATGATTTCTGTAATTATCATAATGCATTATTTCATAATAGCTTATTTCCTTTTATGTGAAACATTTTCAAATTTTCCGAAATCTGATGTTTGCTGGATAACTATCAGATATACATTCAGATGTGGTTGTCATTTTGAGTCATATCACACTTGAATGCGCGAACTTTAGGTAATATAATTTGTTAATTTTAAATGCTTATAATTAAAAATTATTTCTCGACATTTTGATATTAAGTTTTTCGTCTCAAAATAATCCCAAGAATCTACCCTTAAGCGTTGTTACGATCTTTACTATCGGATAACCCATATATAGAATGCAAAACATTATTATTATTAAATCTAATATGTAAAAGATTTGGAAAGAAGATTGAAATATTCACTCTTCTTCACTTAATTACGGAAGACAAAGTGGACAAATACTTTTGAGTGGTAGTGTATGTATCGTAACTGCATCTCGTATGTCTCTACTAGTATTAGTATAAATATGCCTCACACACACGAAAAGTTTTGAGACTTTTTTATGTGTATGAGATGCTACGCTTTTAATACATCTACGTTAAAATATGTGAATTCCTTACTTTAAAAAGATCATTTTTCAATGAAACACGGTCGAGTGAAAACGTCTATATTCTTATACTGTGCATGCAAGCTAATCATTCAAGAAATCGTGTGATTTCCAACTTAACACGCACGTATGCACGCGCGCATGCACGATTTCTATTTATATTTATATAACTTATTTATATGATTATATTACAACATAATTGTGTATATATATATCTATTCTTAAAAAAAAAGGTACTAAACGAATTATTGCTCCTTTTCTGTAATGCTTATCGGTTCTTTTTCTTTATTTATTTCGTATTGCAAAAATACTATCATCGCGTGGATCGTGCTTTAATAGGTTTGACACAAAGAGTAGATTGTTGTGATTGCATGATTAAGAATATATACTTGTATATTTGTATACTTGGATTCCATTTCGTTTCACACATAACGTGCATGATACATTATTTTTCCTTACTACTTATACTACTAAATATTAAATAAGGATAAAAGACGCATCATGTGCATTGTGCGTGAAAGGAAGTATATCTTTGTTTTTTGTATTTAATATAAAAAGCAATTAATATCAAAGTATTTAATCAAAAGCTGAATAGCGCTTGTATGTGATGTCTACTAAAAAGTAAAAAATAGAGAAAAAAATCTTATTTCTCAAAAAATCAAATTTTCTTAAACAATTCAAATTATATGTAACATTAATCATTTAGATAGATCAATCACTCAAATTTTGGATTTATGTCAGATATAACTTGAGATATTTAAAAAAATAGCTTTTTTCAGAGACATTTCTATAGCTTCCTATATTCCGAAAACAATTAGTTTTAAAACTATGTTTACTAAGACCCTTGGTTATTAAATGATCAAAGAATCATCTTCTAAAGTTATAATATAAACTTAAAATAGATTTTATATACATATGTATAGTACGTATACATATAATAAGTATCCCTCTACTTACAACTTATGGATTTTCAAATTTATGACTACTATACGTTAACAATAGGCAATTTTTTTTTCTGTGTAATTCAGGTATAGCAATCAAATTATACCAGAATATTTTCGCATGTTTGTTCATTAATAGTAGAGGCATACTTAGCTAGCCTTTAATTCTGTGTCTTATTCTCTCTATGTCTCTTCTATCACACATCACGTTGGAATATTTTAGAAAGAAATTATTTTTAAACAATATCAAATTCATATAAAAAAAAACCAATAGTTTTAACGTAACAATTATACAGTTATCAGAATAAACTCCAACCCTACCAACATCTATCAATAATAACTTTGGTACGAAAAAGCGAATGCATACGATTAATAAAGTAAACAATAACATTACTAGATAGATCGAATTATATAGAATAAATGACACGAATCGAAGAGAGAATATACACGAGGAAAGGACAGTGGGAAGCGGTGCAGAAAAAGTAGAACACGCGCATCTCTCGATGTGGCACAAAGAAAATGCACGCACAAGAGAAGCGCGAAATTCTCGGGCACGCACGCAACGCCGATACCACAGTCGACAGGCACACATTTCGAAACTCGTATACGTACTATACTAAAGTATACGCGGCTCCGCGAGGCGCGCCAACTGTCTTGGCTGGTGCGCGCGCGCATGCAGGAAGAAGCCATGATTGCGTGTACACTGCACTAACCTGTCGGAGGCGACTCGCTCTCCCTTGATACCCCGCTTGGCGTCGCAACACCTGAAACTGGCTGATGGCTGAGTATTTTTCACTGCGCGCGACCACACTGCAATCACCAAATTATTCACACTCCGGCTTCCGCACGTCTCTATCCCTTATTTCTCTTTCTTTCCTTTTTCACCTTGCTCCTTGTGTCTCTTTCCTTTCTTTACGGTCACGCGTTATCTCCTCTCTTTCTCTCCTGTCGCTCACTTTTCTCTTCTTGTATATAGTCTTCCCCACGTCTTCCTTAAAAATATGTTCTCGGCTCGTCAATTCAATCGAAATGTGCGACGACGACGGCGTCCGTCTACCGGGTGACCGCCGCGGTCGGCACGGTGTACGAAAGTCACGCGAATATCCTATCGGGCACACTACAGTCTCTGTACAATCTGTAAAATATGAATCGCACACGATTTGCAGCGTACACGAAAAGAGTTTTCGCGTTTTACGTTTCACTACTCTCGATTCGATTCGCTAATAATGCACACAAATTCTCGCTACCTACGCTCCGGACTGCTGTCCCTTGTTGGAGGAAAATGGCGGCCCCCGGGTAACTCGCGCGCGCCACCCGATGCTCGTCGTCACCGGCCGAACGCGGCCGAACACGGCCGAGAGCACCCGAATACTATTGGCTGAACAATACGATGCGTTCGATTCGCTGAATGATTCACACATAGAAACTAGATAGGAACAACACATTACTGCATCATGCTAAAGAGGTGCGTTCCGTTTCACGCATCGTGCGCATGATATATTGTTTTATCTTTCTTGTTCATCGAACATTAAAGAAAGATAAAATGATACATCATACATATCATGCGTGAAACAGAACTCACCCTATGTTACTACTTGAATGTACTCGTATGCAATCTGCTTTAACCATTCATTTTTACGGAAAGTTTCTGTTGACGACCTAAAAACGGGATCATATACATTGAACCCGAATGGATCGTACTCATTGATCCCGTTTTCCCCATTCAAACTAATCATTCCCGCCGGGTTTTAACCCGGCGAAATATTTTTGTAAGAGAAATCAAGATTAACAATTATAAACCAAACTTTTTTTTTCAAGGATTGCTTGATTGAGAATTTACATATCAAAGTACTTATAAATAATTTATTTTTCAAAATTGACACACTGTCTCTATGTAATAATTTATATTCTAAAATATTGTATTTTATTTGCACAAAGTTCGACAAAGTCACTTCTTTTTCTCTCTGAAATGACATATCCTGAAGATTTTTTTACACTAAGCACAATGTTATTGGTAGAACTTATGTAGCATATCAAGATTTTGAGCAAATTGAGATGAAATGTACAAAAATGGCATTTTTAAAATTATTTTCAACATTTTTTACAGCAAAATAAAATTGTTTCTAAATCAAATCTATGATATATAAAAGTATAATTTAAGAATTTTCATATGAATTTTAGTTCATACGGACTTATTTTCATCAAATTATGGCTGTTTGAATTTCTGTATAATTATATCGTATATGATTATACATTTTTTTTCTTTGAAATGCCATACATACTCCAAAAATTTTTTCGTGCTGAACATAATGTCATTAGAATTGTTGTTAGATCGAATTTTTAGTAAATTGAGATAATTTTTAGGTCATTTCGTCTCAATTTACTAAATCATGTTCAGCTTAAAAAATCTTCAAAAGAATATATGGCGCTTCGAAGAGAGTAAATATTCATTTAAGGTCGACCCCTTCAAAAAGTCAATGACCTTGACGTATGTGTATATTATCAAGAACATATCCCCGATAATGATGTAAAATTTTAGCCGTTTGTAATTAATTAAGAAGTTTTTATAAAAAATACAATCACACGGACGAATGTTAAAAACACACATATTTCTTAATTATTATTTATAATATTATAGAAGATATAGTGTTTAAAAGTTGGAAACTTCGCGTGAAAGAAACTCATATAGAACTTCGCTTTACATAGAAAGTATGTGCAGACCGTTCCACATCTCTCCGAAGAGATTTCATTAAGTGAAGGGCGAAATTCTCTGAGTCCTGCAAAGCGACAGATACGCCAGACTGTTATTCATTAATCGAGTCCCTTTTTATGTATAGCTAGTGTAGGAGCAGCCAATTAGACAATCCACTAGAAGTTTGTTTTCTGCCTGAACTAGTATACACTATTGGAACTTGAAGTGAGATAGGTACATTTGATATTTGTTGAAAGTGAAAAAGAGAGTGCTAGTGAAATCTAGTGCAGGAACAGAAAACAGACCATATATTGATAGCAGAATCTGATTGGCTAACGTAACTTCAATTTCTGCACTCTTCTACACCCGAGTGGCTCGATTAATGAACAGCGTTATACGCTATATACAGGGTGATTCAGAAGAATTCCGTGTCGATGGCTGCGTTCAGCAGAGAAAACTAATCAATTAGTGCTTAGCAATTTTTTAATGCTATGACAGTTAATCGCAATGAGTGGCCCTCATAATCGCTCACGTCGAATGGTGAGTGCGTCGCTTTTGCTTATCTTCTATACATGGCCCGTAATTAGCTAATTTTATCTTAATAACTTAAAAAGTAAGCGGATAAAATTTTCATAAAGGAAAAATCAGAATTTAATCAGGAACATGTCTTTACAAGGAGGACAAAGAATTGTTCTGAATCACCCTATATAAGGACCAATCATTGTAAAGACCGTAAGCCATAGAGTAAGCAGTAACCAATCTAATATGTTGATTTTCCTACTGCTTACGTCTTACCGGTAAATTTTTTGTGTACTATGGCTTTATGAATAATAAAATCACAATCTTGACCTAAAGCTCTAGATATACTAAAATAGCACAAAGGTCCTCCATTTTTGATGTAATATCATATTTTAAAAAATTATTAATAATATTAATAGCGCTTATTAGATTACAACTACCAGGTCAAAAATGGCGGTCGAAACAACCAATAGGAAAAGTGTCGGCATTTTGACTAAAAGGATTGTACTACTTTGGTATACCTAGACTCTAGAGCTTTATCTTGACGTGCTCGGGGAATCCTCTCCTTTTCGTTCGAGCATATATAAGTATCGTCATCGAGCTCCGGAGAGGAATGGGGCAAAGCCTCCTTCAGAGTTGCATTCCGAAACTCAACTCAAATATCATTTTTATGATCCTTGTTGTTCATTGAATATATTGAACAAGGATTTAAACTGTGCAAAAACTTTAACTAAAAAAAACAGACCTTAAGTCTTACATTTTATCAGCAATATCAGTATGCAGTATGGCAGAATATGGGCACAGGTGCTCCGCCTTTCCCCTCACCTATCACATAATAACTTCTATGTGTAATTGAAAAAAAATCATATTAATAACTATTATGTAAAATACTTTTGCAAAATACTGAAGAATTAAATATTGAAGTGCATTGATTTAAAAAAAATATGGATGAATGTTTACAACTGGCAGCAACATAGCTTTGCTTTTACATGATACACACTACATAGAGGTATGTCTAAGCTTTTTAGATTTTCATTATTTTTATAATAAACTCATTCATTTAGGCGAAGATTTAATTTAATACATAAAATGCATGCACATCGAAAAACGATGATATATTCAATAAATTTTTTTGTTAATAACATTTTAATAAATAACAAGCAACAATTAAAACTTCTTGATTACTTTAAAACATATCTTTTACAATATATATCAAGGTTATTGACTTTTGAAGGGGTTGACCCTATATGAATATTTATCATAAGACGATAAATTCACTATCTATAATTGATATTTCTGATAAAATTTAATTTTCTATAATGCTGCTAGTATAATAATTGATTACATTTACCACTGCAACATGGTGTTTATTCATAATTTTTTGACTATTCTAAATTTTCGAAAACAATGGTTTAATAGGCTGCATGAAATATACTATATTTGATGGCACAATCATCCTTTATCATACCATCTTATTTCTATTTCACATCCGCCTAATTTAATCATAACTTTTTATACTTTTGCAGCAAGAACTTCAAGATCTTTGATACATTGGTGAAGAGTCGCTTTTTCTTGTTCAGGAGTGATAGACTTTAATACTTCATTCACAATCCATTGCACCATATGCTTTTGTGCAATTCGACGTTCGAGGTTTTGTATTTGTATTTGATAATCAAGACGCTTCTTCACCTGTAAACAATAAGCAAAAATTCCTAAATTGTTAATTTTTTTCTTTATGAAGAAATTTAATATAAAAACAGTTACAATATACAGCTACAATATAATGAATATTTTAAATATGTTTGTTTAATAGTTTCATATAATAAATATAGGATTTTAAATAAAAATTTCATTTTAGTATTATAATAAAATAAATATATGCAAAAAAACTTAAAAATTATTAATCTGAATTTTTCAATTTCACTAGAGTTTATTGATCCATATTTTAATTTTCAGATATGATACAAAACAGATATATTAAAATTAATAACTATATTCTTTAGTGTGTAACATTGAAATATTTATCATATAATTAATCACAAGTAAATTTATATTATCCTTTGATAAATATCTTTTTAATTATTTCATTGTTTTATATTCTACTATATAAAAGCTATACCTCTTGATAGACCTGCACCAGGCGTTCCCTGTAAGTTCCTTCCAGCTGCATTTTAACGTTTTCTTTTTTAATATCCATTATCATTTTCTGTCCATCTAAACTCGACTGTTCATTCTTTTCATGTGAAATTATATCTTCATAATACTTTATTTCGCTATTTCTAATCTCATTAAGTTCGTTATCATATTTATCGATTCCTTTATCCAATATCTGAGCAAGTTTTGGACCAAATAATTTTACACCCGCTACACACATTATTAACAAAGATAATCCATTATAATATTCATGTTCCAGGACATAAATTTCTTTGGAAACTAGATAAGTGCTCAAGCTTATAGCAAATACGTATGGTCCTAAAAATAAAATAATAATGATAATAAGAAAATAGATGCAATCCACTTGATGCTACAATGTTTCGAAGCATTTTATCGACCAATTAGAAGAAAGAATTTTATTAATTTACCAATTAAAAGATGCTTCAAACCATTTGTAGCACCAAGTGAACCACAGCTGATATTGTCACTTCATATATTATAGAATAATGCGATATAACAAAAAATTAATTTTTAGAAAGAAGTTAAAAGAAGTTAAAATAGATGTTTTTTTTTTAAGATTTCTTTTTGAAAACAACTTAATTTGAAGAATTAAAAACTTAATATTTAGCTTTTGTAAGCTTATAAATTATTTTCAAAATATTATGCAAAATACCATAATACATTTCAACAATACTTCTTTAAAAAAAATACTTAGAAAATAAAAGATTTCTTTTAAATTAATAAATTCATAATAATATGCATAAATGAAAATTTTATATAAAGCATAAACCGTTTATCTTTACGAGAGTGGTTTGAAAAGTTCGTGTATTCAGATGACATCATGGGTCTGTATTTTCAGTTAGTAGCATCTCTTGGAAAAACACACCAAGTTGTAGCCAGATCTATTTCTTTGTGTTTGGCGTTCGTTTGAATCGAAGAAGTCGAGTGATTTCTAAAAAAAAAGGATGAAAAAGAATTTCGTGTGTTAATCAAACATTACTTTATGAAAAGGCAAATCGCCTCAGGAGTCTAAAGAGAAGAGCTTGATAAACATTATGGTGAATTTGCACCGATTAAAACAGTTTATAAATGGTTTCAAACATTTCAGAGTTGCTATGAGCACAAGTGACGCTGGACGTTCTGTTGAGACCACTACTCCAGAAATCAGGATTTGAAGAAATCCATGATATGAGGTTGGATGATAGAAGAACGAAGGTGTGTGAGATTGCTAGTGTTATGGACATCTCGATTGAATGAGTACATGAATATTTGGACATAAAAAAGACATTCGCAAGATGGATGCCGTGATTGCTCACAGTTGATCAAAAACGAAATTGTATGAGATGTTCCTGTTTGCAACTGTATCAGCGGAATCCATAGAACTTTAGGCGTCATTTCGTCACTGTGGACACATGAACACATGAACACGAAACATGGACACATCACTATACACTTCAAAGATAAAACAACAGTTCAAATAATGGGTTACTAGCAAGGAATCTGCATCAACCTGACAACCGTCTTTTAAGATTCGCAAGGAATAATCCTCGTCGATTATATGGAAAAAGGTAAAACTATTGCAGGAACATATTATTAATCGTTATTGGACCATTTGAAAATCGAGCTGCAAGAAAAACATCCACGATTGGTCCACAAGAAAGTTTCTTTTTTCATCACGAGAATACACCAGCTCACTCCTCTGCAGTTGTGGTCGCAAAATTGATGGAATTAAGGTTCCAACTCGTCGTTTCGCATCTCTCCTAGATTTGGCTCCTTCAGACTATTACTTGTTTCCTAATTTGAAGAAATGGCTAGTGGGAAGAAGATTTTATTCAAACCAGGAGATGATTGCGGATACGAATGCCTATTTTGCACAGTTGAATCAATCCTATTATTCGGAAGGGATTAACAAATTGGAGCAGTATTGGACGAAGTGTATAAGCCTAAAAGGAGACTACATTGAAAAGTAAAAAAGTTTTAGCCTGAAAAATTAAGTTTTCATTTTTGCACGGACTTTTCAAACCACTCTCATATATAAATAAAATCTTTAGTTTTATCATTAAGAAAATATTTTAAAAAATTATATTAAAAAAATCATTCGTTTCCTAATTATAAAAATTTTACGTACCATATAAAAATCTAGATTAGTCTAAATCGGATATCTCGTTATTTTTATCCATTAGCAATTACTTACCTGATGCACCAGTTTTTGGATAAAAAGCTTGAAACCACTCCTCGGGTATAAATCCATGTCTAACTGGAGATGGATTAATCAAACGTTTAGGACGAGTTGGCTCTACTGCTACTGATGAAGCACTTTGTGCTCCACGCACAGCCGTAGACAGTAACTGAGCTATGATAAATAACATATATATTACCCAGGATTAAGAATGTTAGTTCATAAAGTTCATGAGTTACCGATACTTTTTTGTAAAAAATATTTCGTTATTCGTTACTAATTTTAAAAAGTAACACATTATCTATTATTACTTATTGTTAGAAAGATTTCTTACTTTTTTTTGTAGGAATAAGAACCGTTACTCTTACTATAACATATTTTTTGTTATTTTTTATAATAATTATATTATTAAAAAATTATATTATATATATATATTTAATAATCAATATTAATTGTAATAATCAATATGAAAACTTAAAACTTTAAGTTTTCATATTGATAAGCTAGTCTCTATATAACAAACTTTTCTTTATTAAATTTATCTAACAAATATTCTATAATTACGATGTATTCTATTTACGATGTATTCTATAATTCTTTATACATTAATATTTTTAATATATACTTATTTTTAGAATTTAGATTTTGTAATTCACAATTCCACAGATTTTATTAAAAATCGTTATTGAACACTGTTTTTAAAATTTAATATTATATTAAGATTATAATATTCACTGCCAATATTGAAAATTTATAATTCACATTACATACAAGACCGGCGAAATAAATTTTTCTTATAATAGAGTGATCAAATAAAGTACACATATATTTGTTGTTTTTCTTCAATTATTTATTTACGAATGTGTGTAACTCATCGAATATTATTTTTATTCATAAATCTATCATTTCAGTCTCTTCCTTAAAAAATTAATTATGACAACCAAAAAAAAGATTCCATCAAGAATCAATCAGAGCAATCTACATTGTTCATTAAGATATTGCTGATAAAAAAATCCAATAAATTACTTGTTAAAAATTAGTAGTTTGACATGTTTAAATATGTGTGAAAATTCCACACATGCCAAATTCACATGTGTGAAATACTCTGTCATTTCACATACAGATCACTGGTTCTGGTTACATATAGGTATACATACTACAAATTTTCAACATTGACAATAACTATTGGAATATTAATTAATGTAAGATATAAAATACAAAAATATTTTTCAAGATTAAAATTTCTATTTAAATAAAATATTTTTGGCATATACAATTAAAAGTCATGCGGTCTATTGAATAGACATAAAGATAATAAGAGATTAAAGTAATGGGTGTATTTGTTATCATTGCAGAAAAAAGCAACAATAATTATTGAAAAAAAGGAATAGTAATGGTAACGGCATTATAAGTAACAAGTTACTCTCTCTTCCCAATCCTGAATTATTACCATAAAAATTTAAAAGATATATATATTTTAAATGGTTATTACGCTTCTCTAATACATAATAAAATATAATTTTTCGTGCATTTATAAAGCTAAAAGTTAAAAAGACAACTGTATAGAAAATAAAAAATGTCAAAAAATAGATATATTCAAGAAAGTATACTTGTAATAATTATCAATTATAAAACAGATTAAAAATCTATTTTTAAAAAATAAGGCTTAAATGTTACATAACTATGTAATATATATAAGTAAAATTTGTGATAGATAATAAGAAAAAAAATAATGTGAATAATAAGAAATTATGAACAAATCTAAACGTTATTACATAATTAAAAAATTCAACTTTGTAATTAATTAACCGACATCACCTATCGAGTATATTTATTGTAAAGTATGTAAAATTGTAATAAGAATCATTGCAATTGATTTACCATTGCGGAGAGCCAATCTTGATAACATTTTATATCGTATGTGACTGCCTCTTGCCAAAACTAGCAACAACGTTACACCATGCTCAACAAGACAGTAATGGCGGATTTAGATTAAGCCAGGAGCATAGATGCCACTAGAGACTCTTTAATCATAGAGAGCCTACAATCAGAGTGACGGTTATCACTTGTGATTGGTCCGCCATGTTTTAGCCATTCCCTCCAGTTTTTTAAACGCATTATTTTCTAAATTTTGAATTCATGCTAAAAAATGCTAAAAAATTGTGACAAATTAAAAAATGATAATAAATAAATATTGTATATAAAATAATAAAACTTTTACATATATTATTTATTATAAAATTTCATTTATTTTATACTATTGCAATATTGTACATTTTGTAATATTGCACATTACTTTATACAAAACGTTATTTATTGTACATTATTTGCGCTATTAAATGCGCTAGTATATTATCCATTCTCTGTTCCTACATTTTAGGAGCAATGCATAATATAAAAGAAATCAAAAATTCAGAAAAATAATATATATGTATATATCATTTCATAAAATATTATATATTAAATATCATAATTATCATATTATTTGGTTTAGACTCACAATGCAATGATATATAATTGAAAAGATTACGACAAAAAGAGAAAGAATTAAATTCGTAATCAATGTGATGACTATACATATACTTAGTGCCAAGATACTACCGTGTCTTCAGATATTATAATTAATCTGTGTATATTATATATTACATTTTTATTTTAAAATTTTAAATACAATATTTATAAAGAATAAATTACTTTACCTCACATACACATGAATTTTTTGACGGTGTTCAATTTTTATATTTGCCATTTATATTCTTTAACTAATTCATTCGGCATCTGTGTCTTTCGGAATTATTTTCATAACATATCTTTTTTCTAATGAATTGTTACAAAACGTTATTGTACATCCAACCATATTTCTAAAATAATTTTGATAATTATATTCTCATCAATGTACCTTTATGTATCTATGTCGTTCAATGTTGTTGCACCTAATCCTAAAATTGACAATCTGTTGGGTAGACTGAGATCGTATATCTCTTTCTCTCTCGCAGAATTTCGCTAAAATATGACGTCAAATTGAGAGTGATATATAAAGCCCTCGACGTGCTATCATTCATGATCATTAAAGAGGACAAGTACCGATCTAAATGTGACAATTCTTAATTTGTAAACGTATTATATATTTCGACGCTTATTTCAAGTGTGGTAGAATAACTTATACCTTCGACGAAACAGCAATCGCTTCGACATGTTCACGAGTCGCATTATGAGCATTGATCAATTCGCGTTCATATATATTACATTTTTATTTTAAAATTTTAAATACAATATTTATAAAGAATAAATTACTTTACCTCACATACACATGAATTTTTTGACGGTGTTCAATTTTTATATTTGCCATTT